>VKOC01000010.1:750623-935841 GCA_009364415.1 Spea multiplicata
ATATGATTCTATTGAAGAATTGTAGAGTAGGCAGAAGAGGACACTTGTGTTGACACATACAAGTAGATTGAGTTGCCCTGTCAGGATATAAATGTCCATGGCCACAGATCAGTGACAAGGCTCATATGAGAGGAGTTAACATGGAGGGACATCTGTGCTCAGAGTGACATGCACAACCCAGGGATGCCAGGACTGCTGGCACACAGAGAACACATTCCTGGTACCTTCACATGCAGAGCCTGGTAGCCTGGCACACACTGCACCCTGCACATCCAGTCTGGCAAGGGTCCCTCACAACATCTCCCTGCCTCTCATCAGACCCCTATGCCAAGGGTTTGGAGCCAGAGACACAGCAAAGGAAAATAGGAGAGCATATAATATTTAATAAAAGAGAGAAGGGGAGGAAAAAAGGTTATAGGATAAGAGGCAGGGAGAGAGTATCTGAGGCATAAATTAAGACAGTATTGGGAAGATAAAGACAGGGGCAGAAAGCAAGAAAGTGCATGAGCTAAATAAGAAAGAATGAGGGAGAAAAAGTGAAGTCCAGTGTGTGAGACATAAGAAGGAAGAGAGAAAGCAAAGAGAGGGAATGAGACATTAGAGGAGACAGGGGCAGTGCAGAGAAAGAATGAGACATGAAGGAACAGAAAGTCCAGGAGAGAAACAGACAGAGATATAAAGAGGCAGAATGGAAAAAAGTGACTTACAGAGAGTGCAGGGTGAAAAAGAGAAACAGAGAAAGAGAGCAAGACAGTGCAGGGACAGAAAAAATGCTATTACAAACACAAACCACACTCCTGCAACCAGGTATACAACTAATATAAAGCAGGATCAGGGGCTAGGGTGATAAGCCTAAAAAGCAGGTAGGCAGTTCAATAATTGGCCTCTTTAATCCCAACCAATATGGGACAACCAACAAGGAGAAGGACACCCTGGAGCTCCAACCATTAAAAGGCATTAGATAAACCCCACTCAGATTATGAAGTTTAGTTGTGAGTGACACTTCATAAGGACATTAGTCATCTAACGGAACAAGAATTCAATGCATTCTCAGTGAATACCATTCATATTTAAGGCATGAATATTGAAGATTCCGTCCCACTAAATGGCCATATATTGCTTAGCAGCCACTATTTCAATATGCCCCAATTTTGATGAGTCCTATCAAATTTTTCATGGCTATATTAGTTACCAAGGGGCTTAATCAGTGGGACAACACCACATTTTAACCAATTCAAAGCCTTCTCTGGGCACCATTAATAAGGGGGTGCTCAATCCCAAGGTTTGGTCAGACACTGCAAATATGCACAAATAATCTACAGAAAGGGGAGTACAGCCTAAAGACCATAAAAGACATACACATTCAGATTCCTGGGTTACTGCTAAAATAATAATGACCAATAAGTACACAAAACAGAACAAGAATTCAGAGCATACCCAGCGAATACCATCGGAGGCATAAATATTGGGGATTCCGTCTCACTATATCGCTATATATTGCTTAGCCTGCAACAACGAAAAGATGGGCTACAAAATGTATAAAGAGTGTGAAAAATGTCAGTGTTTATCTAAATGTGGCTTATCTCAACTACAAAAAGAGGCAATTAACAGGTGATCTCATCATGATGCCAGTAGAACATTCAAAATCTGTAAACTCAGCTATAGGGTAATTTCCACAGCATAGGCAAGGAAAATAATAGGATAATATTGATCAGAGGGATCATGGTCCCATTGTGTATGCAATCTTTACATTGGAGTGCAATGGATTTTTGGGTGAGAAAGGGTATTCATAGGCATATGTTTTATTTAAAGCAATATTCTTGTCCAGGGATCTGTTTTTCCCATTTTCAGTTTTTTCACTAACTGATATATTATTGTATTAAGTGCTCAGCATAAGTACATTTATATATTTTATATATTATGAATATGTTTCTGTGCCTTGTCCAAAACTCCACTGTGTATAAAAAATATGGCAGTCATCTGAGTTACTTTAATCTCTGCTAAATCTCTATTCATCTAAAAAGTCATTGCCTTTACAGCAAAGTCAATATGACCTCACCTGCCACCAGAAATCAAATGGTCAAAAGTATCTCTAACATATTTTGACAAACTGCCAGAATTAACCATAAAACCTTTTTTTCTGAAGATGATATGTAGAAGGAACAAAAAAATGTTGTTAAGTGTTTATTCTGGTAGTTGGTTGCTCTATTTCAGCTCTATTTAACCTGCCTTTGATGTCTTGCTAATCACGTCTTCACATCTAGTACTTTTGATTAAAGACAAACAGCATTCTCAGTATCTGGAGTCTCAACTGAGAAGGAACCTGACTTGGCAGAAGACATTGTTTCCAAAGGTTCTCCCTATTCATCTCAGACCAAGAAGCTGAATTGTTACAAATGTTGGTTTATTTCAGCCTTCATTGTGTCAGTTTCTATGTTTTGATAGATGCTAAAGACAGACAAAAAGAAGCTTTTCAGTGAAGTCCCATGCACAAAATGTTTAAGAAGATCACTAAGGCCCATCTTATAACAAGCCTGCAGCAAGCAGTATGGACTCTTTGGCAAAAGACCCAACCCAGTAATAAGTGTGGATTACACTTTATCACCACTAACCTGTTGACAATCTTAGGTCTATTGCTGTAAATATCTCTTATAACCAGTTGGTAAATGTTGAATATATAATTTACAATCTGAAATGAGTCGAATATATTCAGTTAATGTATATCTCTGTTGCCCATTGAGGTAGACTTCTTCTGAGTAGTAGGTAATCAGAGAATATTATAAATAACTCATGATCTTGATACTTGTGTCTAAACTTTAGTAGCAGATGGGCTACCAAACTCAAGGAGCAATGCTTAAAAATGCAGGATCACCAATAATATCAGTTGGAATATTAGAATTGGAGTTTGGAAATCTTAACCCATCCCATGCAATAAAACAACTTATAAAGTGTATGTTTTTAATTCTAAAAGAGCCCCGGGAGATAAGGAGATCCAAGATGAAGATGAAGGCAAACAAAGTCCTTTTAAACCTGTGCCAATTTAATTCCAGTAAACTAATGGTACACCATAAGCAGGCTTCTTGCAGTGTGCTAAGCATTTAATGTATATCATTTAGCAGAGGAAATAAAAAATTGGTAACATTATGCAAATTCCATTTTCTGATTGTATTTTTTTGGAAAGGGAACAAATTGATGTTTTTCTTGCAGGAATATCCACAAGAAGAAAAGATCCACCTCCGTAATGAAAATACTTCTTTTTTTTTCTGAGCAAGCCAACCAAGTCCACTGAGGCTTTTAGCCCGCCATTACTTTCCTTCATTTCCTGCCAGGCACAGTAAACAAAATGATTAACAATATTAAAAAGATTAGAGAAATGAATTAACAAGATAGTGGAATTTGTTATCAACTGCCAATAGGAGAAGAACATGTCTGTCTTTAATACTGCTGGACACCAGTCAAATATCTTCTACGGAACATATTATTATCAGGGCTGATCTTGGAGCTATAGCAGATTGCAAGCTCTTTGTTACTTCTCAGCTATGCCCTGACTTTCATGGACAGCTGTGGACCTCTCATGGTCATTTGGTCCTCGTTGCTCTGTGAAAATGCATCCCTATTTTGAGAGCTAAAACTAACTTGGATATCTGTTTTGGTCCCTCAGGGCTTTACAAACAAACTTCCCTTGATCATCACCCATAGAAGAACAGTTTTAGTGTCCTCTGAATGATGGTCAGAAGAAAACTAACACATCTGTGACAATGACAATTCCACATGCTACATGTAGGGTTCTAGACAGCCATGGCAGGAGTGGCTTGCTTAGCAAATACGAAGAAGACACGAGGAGGACAATATAGAAAGGACAATATATTTCTTAAGATAAAATTAAGCAGACAATAAAACCTCTGTAGCTGCTGGGTATGGGGAGGGAGAATGTGCATCACAATATACACATATGTTAAAATAACAAGAAGACCATGGAGTTAAATTAGGATCTTGAACCCAAGATAGAGGAAGAGTTGGAGTGTGCCATCTTTGTTCTGTCAAGAGATAAATCAAGAGATAGTTGCTGGTATGAAGGGTGTATAGCACCAATGAGCTCTTGAGGCAGATAATACAATCATGATGACCTATCCAGTGTGATTTCATTTGTTGATAGTGAGGAAAAGATGAGCCAAAATTCTATGGTGGCATCGGTGAAAGTCAGATAACATAGTTGTTGGAAAAGTGACCCAAAGAGATAACCAGTCCTACCATTGTGTTATTTTGACAAACTGGATCTCCAACTGGAAACATTAAGGCATTTTCTCCTTTGACAAGGTACCACTCAATACACAAATTGTTCCTTTTTAAATCTCCCCCATCACTCATATTTTTTTATTGTTCTAGGTTACTTTTAGATGCTTCCATTTCAACGAGTATTAAATAATGAAAACTGGCCATTCTTGCTATATCTTTGCATTGTTGCATTAAGAGATGTTGCAGTTTATATATTGAATTATTGTACTATCGTATTATTTCTGGATCTCCCTTTTTACTAGAAAGGAATTGAAGAGGGCTAATTAGACAAATCCATGGATATGAAAGTGGACAAGTCACAGGTGGTAGGTGTCCACATAATCATTTTACACTTTCTAAAAAATGTCCACAAAAGATGTAAAATACAACTAAATGAACATATTTCGACTATGGTCTGAGGTCTTTGTGCCCAGACAATATGGCGCACCAGGTCCAATAGCTGTGGTGACCCCCCTCCTATTCCATGTAGCATATAGAGACATATTCCGGCTGTAATTTTGCACTGGCTGTCTATGAATTTTCTCAGCCAAACTGCCACCTCCTGCAGCCAAGTATCTACGGCTTTCATCCAGAGGGACTTCATTGCCACACCGTACCCTGTGCCAGCCAGGAAAGGGAGGGTAGCGGTGAGAGGAGGACTCCGAAAGCAAGGAGGAGTCCACTTTGTGCATGTAAAATTCCACGACATCTGTTCAGTGTATAGGAAATAGCGCTCTCGTTAAAGCCACTAAAATCTTGAATAAGCATTCAGCACTTGGCAGGATCTCTCAGGAAGGTTTAGACAAGAGTGATGATGCCAGTGTGGGCAATGAAAGGGGGAGCTCGGCTTCTGATGTGGGCCAGAGACGCAATATATTTTATTTATGTGGGAGGGGGAAATTAACACGAGACTCGGTTTAGTGACAGCGGCTTTGATTTTAAAACACAAAGGAATTCGGCCCAAATGTTGGAAGGTCCAGTAACGGCTTGTAAGCCGACGGCGTGCGTGTCTGACCCACGATACAGTCACACAGGTACCCTTCATGGCCCCGGGGACATCAATGAGATTCTAAAAACAAAGCCTTATAAGAAAATATAGACAAAGACAAGTCTTACTCATTCATGCACATAAATGAAACCTATGGATATGTCAGTGAGGGAATAACTGCATGAACGGCCATATTTTCCGGCCTTGGACCACAAGATCTAACCGTAGGGTGACAGGTCCAGGTCAGCAGCAGTCCCCCTGCCATACAACCTCTTGGGTGATCAGGCCTCCGGGTGTGCTGCTGCTCGGTGGGCCAGTTACAAGGGACATCTCTGATCTCACCAGCTGGGCCACTTATGCCAAGCCAGCACAGCCTCCATAAGATGGAATAAAAGGTGCTCCGCAGTAAGGACTTGGGGCGGTGACCTGGGTCAGGCCTAGCACAGCCCCTGAGGAAAATATGCCAAAAGCTGAAAATGTGCAATTTAAAAATTCTCCAACCACCCAAGAGTTTCTCTTTTAGAAGGAAATTCCACCTGACAACTTTTCCTCTTGATCAATAAATCCAACTCCCACATTTTACTATTCATTATGGGGCGACAACCTCTGCAGGTTTCTCAAGCAAGAATACATTCTGTAGGCCCTGTATAATGCATAATTCAATGTGTGAGGAGACTATAAATACATCTCCCTGATTTACCTATGGATTATCCAGGGCCCACCAAGCCCTTTCCCTCACCTTATGTTCCTCATCAAAGAATATTTTATGGTCATCGCAGCATGAGGTCATCACAGCATTCCCCATCAATAACAATAATATGTATAAAACCGGAGTAAAGCACAACACATCATGTTAAACATGGATTTTCATGTTGTAGAATGCAGGGATGTCACTTTCTGCATCGTGATCCTTAATAAATCAGCGTAACGGGTGCAGTTCATTAAAAATGTTGAATTTTTTAAGCTGTAGGCAGCTGTTAACTAGGTTCCCCCTAAGTCTGTGGCACTCCGTGAACTTGCTTACACTGTCTAATGGGAAATCCATCCTTAAAATATTAATGTGTATTCACACACACACACAAAATCAAGGTCATGCTGCTATAAAGCATCATATTTTTAGCTTTATTCATGTGTTGGGTCTACTGATGGCCAACAACGTCTTCTGGACAAGGTCGACCAGGCCCAGGGCAACAGGTCCAAGGGGGGGAGACAACCTAAAGGAAAGTATTGCTCAGACGGTGACCTAAGAAGAGGTATTATTGATAGGAAGCAAACTTGGTTTCCAGCCCTGATGACCTAATAAATGATCACAAACCAGTGAATTTCCTTCAGGTGCTGTGGTTCTGTAAGTCATACAATTCTTTATTAGATGGGTATAAGATCGTCAGTGATATAAACTATATAACAAAAATCTTGTCCCGGATTATATTGTTGACAAAGAAAACTAGCTGACTTTGGGCAATTTGCATCCTTCTTTAATATAGGACTTTCACGCGTCCTTCACAGTCCTGCCGATTATTGTGACGATGTCCAGACCTGGATGGATTTAAACCTGAAAGGTGTAGCTATCATCGGGTAGATAGAAGGGGCTTCGGGCCAGCAATGATTGTAGGGCTCACTGAATTTAAAGGGTACCCGCATCTCAATATATCTGCAACTTCCAGAAAGAAGAATCAAATATTCCCGCACGTGGACCATGCACTTTTTCCCCACTTTTTGCCGTAATGAAGATTTTGGTTCCCCGTTTGTTGTTTTTTTTTGCTTTCTGCATGTCTGCTCCATTATCTTCTTCTTGTTTTCTGCGAGTCTCACACAATCTGTCTGCCTCTCTCACTTGCCTGAGAGTGTCCCATTCACCATGCTGGCTCACACAGCTGTAACCCATCTGCCTTGATAGATCTCTGACAGTGATGAGCAGCCTCCTGCTAACTGCAGTCAGGCAGGGCACCTTCAAGTCCCCGGCGCGTTGCACAGGGTGCCCTGGGCATCAAGGCAGACGCACAGGCTGTTCAGGAGCGTATACAGTAAAGGGTGCCTTGAGCGGCAAGATGGATAGCCCAGTCACATATACACAGATTGGAAGTGGCCCATGAGATGGGCATTAAGAGTGATAGCGTGCCCGGTAACCCGCACAGCATGGAACAGACAGACAGACAGGTTTCCCAGGTAGATGCACTAAATAGCTATTCACATATAAACAGCAAAGCTGACCCCATACATTCACACAAACAACTGCCAAACAGCACAAGATGCCCACAAACACCCATAATGGGGCGTACCGGGTGTACATAAAGCACAGGGTCACCTAAACAGACCTGGGTGCACAATGCCACACACACACACATGTATAAAGCACAGTGTGCACTGATATACACACACACGAGCATGTAATATGTACAGTATACACATACAGCAAGGGGAACACTGACATACACACATAGTACATAGTAAACAGCCCAGGCTGTACTAGATAAACATACGGGTGCAAATATACATATTGCACAGTACACCCATACACATACATACATACAACACGGTACGTCCATACATATACATACATACTGCACAGTATACCCATACACATACATACATACAACATGGTACACCCATAAACATACATACATACTGCACAGTACACCCATACACATACATACAACACGGTACGTCCATACACATACATACATACTGCACTGTACACCCATACACATACATACAACACGCTACACCCATACACATACATACAGTACGGTACATCCTTACACATAAATACACGGTACACCTGTACACATACAGCATACCTGTACAACTGCAAACTGTCACTATCCTCAAATAAACTTTTTTATATTCTAACACAACAAAGACCTGGCTACTTTTTGTGGTTTCGTTTACAACTATAAGATTTGCCTGGGCATTACGTTTTTTACACTGCTAAGATGTGTGCCAGCATGATGGGAGTTACAGTGATTATATATGATTCTAGCTCTTCTTGCATTCTCTTTCACATTCTCTCTCTCTCACATTCTCTCTCTCTTGCGCTCTCTCTGTGTCCTTTAATGTTGTCATTCTCCTTCAAAGAACATTTCAGGCAGCAAAAGGGACAATCCATCTGCCAGCAAGACTGTTAGAAGTAGGAGGTGAAACTGGATGAGAAAGCAAAGAGACAATTGGGTTGAGAAGGCAGCAGAGCGGCTGGGGGGGCTTCGAATGCCAGGCCGCGGAGTGGGAAACACAAGCTGTAAACTGATTAGAGAGACGGGCCAGGCCGGGATAGGGAAGAGGTAGGGAGATGGTGATGGACTGGAGGGAGTGGGAGAGGCAGGAGAGGTTGAGATGGTGGCAGATGGGTTAGGTGGGTAAGAGAAACCAGACTTGCGAGTTGCGACAGGGGTAGGAAGGGGTGAATTGAGGATTAAAATCATTCTTGGGACTTTAAGGCCAGCAGCTCATAAAAGCCGCACGTACCAGTTTCTGAATACAAGGTGTTAGCGCGTGTGTGTGTTAGCGTCTGTGTATGTATTGCTGTAAGGTGTTAATATTTGTGAGCATATGATGTTAGCATGTTCTGTTATAGTATGGTGTTAGAGCGTGTAAGTGCACGTTAGTGCGTGGTGCTAGCATGAGTGTATGTGTTTTAGTATTTGGTGTTAGTATGTGTGTGTGTGTGTTGGTGTTAGAGATTCAGGGTGAGCCTAGGGTTAGTGCACCTGTGAGAGGGAGAGGAGAAGCAAGAGAAAAATATGTGTGTATGTATGTGTATGGTGGTAGAGTCAGTGGGTGTTAAAGCGACTTAGCGTGTTAGTATGTATGTGTTATAGGGGGCCTTGAAGAAACACTGCAGCCATATGCCACGAACCCTATGCTAGGTGGAGTGATGGGTGGGACAATGGGATGGACATGGGGTGGGACAATGGGATGGACATGGGGTGGGACCAAATGGATGGACATGGGGTGGGGTGATGGGAGGGACACGGGGCCCAGGTGTTAAGCATCTCGGGCCCTAAGATTTCTGATGGCGGCCCTGTGTGAAGGATCAGGCTTTAGAGCAGGTGTGGAAAAACTGTTAGTGGGAAATGGGGTGGAGATGACCGGCTTGAAAAAAGAGAAGACAAAGATAAACAAAGAGTGGGGAAGAAAGGCGGGTTGGTGAAATAGATGCAAGAAAGTGGGGTGATAATCCAAAGAGCTATAAAACGGGGTGAATGGGACTGAGCCCAGATATTCTGAAGAATGCTAAAATAGAGTTCTAGGGGGTAAAGGGGGGGTCACAACGGTGGGGAAACAGGAAGTATCCGCAAGACGCAGTTTGTGTTAGACGGGGGTGACATTTTTGAATCCGGCCTCTGATAGGCCAGTGGAGGCAGACTGGACTACGGGGGTGGGAGAGGGGGGAGCACAATGTGGAGAGGGGGTTTAGCTCCGACTCATTTGCATCTTTGCAACATACCTTGGGGAGCTTTTCTTACAAATGTAAATTTGTGCTTTTATTAAACTTGCCAAAAAATTTGTGTTAGCTAATGGCTTCTTAATTCTGTCTGAAGCGAGCGGGGGAAATGATGCTATTTATCTTGTATTGGTTTAAAATCACATCTGACAAGTAATCGATCATGGAAGGAACATTAACTCTTTGGATCAGACCCAAATCTGTCTCTCGCTCTCTGCCGAGCCCCCCCCCTCTCCCCGATCCGTTAACTCCTCTTTCACCACATTTGGCACCTGTCCCACGGCCCGCTCCCCTCCTCTTTTGTTTGCAAATACAGACTACAGAAGGTCCTGTGTATCGGCGTTTGTATCAGCTTATCTGTGTGTGTGCACATCAGTGTGTCTTTTGTCTGTGTGTGAGTGTCGCTCCGTCTTTGGGTATATTAGCGTAATGTAACAATGCGTGTCCTTTATGTATCTGTGAATATGGCAATATAACGCCGTGTATCGATTTGTATATTTTTGTGTACATCTGTGTCAAATCCAGCAGTTGTTTCTTCATGTCTATAAACACGTACACGCAGTGACATCACTGTGTGATGTCACTACCGCTGACACATGCTAGTGACACAGGCGCGTAATGACCTTTAATGGTGTAGGTGTATTACAGACAGTTTGACCCTTCTCACAGTTAACGCAAAGAATTTAGGGGTAAAGGAGGTATAAATACCGACACAAAACTTGTCAATACTAAAAGCTATACCGTTTAGATGCTCAGGCCCAGAAGATGATGTCCATGTATTTTTTAGAGGTGATGATTACAATGAATGTCTTGGAACGTTGTATCTGCCTGAGCTTATGCACAGTTTAGAGCTGATCACGTATACACAACGTATGCTTGTGCTATTGGCAGGGTACGGTAAGAGACTGATGAATAATGTATAGAAATGTGGAGCATTGCAGCCCTATGGTATATATCTAGGTTTTGCATTCATGGAGAGGAGCAGCAAG
Organism: Spea multiplicata; assembly: GCA_009364415.1. Classification (NCBI taxonomy): domain Eukaryota; kingdom Metazoa; phylum Chordata; class Amphibia; order Anura; family Pelobatidae; genus Spea; species Spea multiplicata. The sequence continues at coordinate 761,317 of VKOC01000010.1, forward strand.
GATCGGGCAAACTCCGTCTATTAAGCTATCATCGACCATCTCCATTGTTCTCACACAGCTCAGGGTGGTACATAATTACACGTGTATAACACGTAAGGATGACAAGATGATGTCTTCAACATTTCCATACTATATACCAATATATGATGTCATAATTATGCAAGAATAGAAGAACATCACCTTTACATACCTTACCATTATCAAGGGCAACATACATGCTATACATTTAACTGATTTTGATGTGTTTCAGATACAAATGCCCCTGATATCCCCCTGATATTTAAATCCTTTGTTAATATGGCTTTAAATATGTGTTTATTATCATTCGTTTATTCATAGAGATGGATCTTCATTGATGTTATGCATTTCCCAGATAATAAAATGCATTTTTATTGGTTTTTGTGTTTCCTCTCTTCATTCTTCCATAATTATTCCCAATCAAAATGTTCATCTCCAGACGCACAAATCCCTAAATCCAGCATTGCCCTCCTATATTAAGGTTGTGCCAAATCCATTGGGGGGAGCAGCAATGTATTCTATGGCTACAGGCCCCCAGGTGGGCCACTGCTCATTGGAACAGTTACAAGGGAGGTCTCTGATCTCCCCAACAGTCTCCTTTACACTATGGATGGCTGTGCTGAGCCGGTACAGCCTCCATCAACTACTTTTAAGTCATGGAACTTCAGGATATGATGTCATATGCCGGATTTTTGTGGCCATGGAGAGGACGGATAGGAGCCCTGCCATGGTTCAAACCTCTGATGGAGGAGGCTGTGCACTGCAGCTTCTCCTAAAGGTAAATATACTGGTAGTTTTTCTTCTGTGGGTAAATAATGCATATTAAAGTACTTTAAACTCTGATAAACTGCGAATCAGCCGGTGGTTTGAGACAATATGAACCATTTTATACATAATGAAAGGCCGTATCCGGGGCGTCTTCTGTAATGACTCAGCTGGTCCTATAGAAAGCGTATCTTATCTGGTATCCATCACTCACAGCCGGCTGAGCCACTCTCTAGTTCTTTCGTAAGCACAATATAAGTGACAATTCAACCCTTTTTCACTTTGTTCCAAAATTTTTCCAGTTTTACCTATCAAACGCGACCATACGGCAGATCGAAATAGCAATATCTATCTCAAGTTAATAAATGTTACAATTCATTATATATACATTGACCCATCATTTTGCGTCTGTTACTTAGATGATGAAGCTCTACTCCATCTCCCTATAACTCTCATGTTAACTCAATGGTTCATACGACTTCTTTTACTCCTACTACCCCTATCTCTACCTATAACCCCTTATTATGTGTAGCTCCACATAACAACTGCTGATCGGAGATGTTGCCCTCATATCATTCTCGGCTTTATGTTAAAGTTCAATCATCCAGAGTAGTAAAGCGATCACATTTTGACACTTTATATATTATACATTTTATAATGAATTAACAGCATTCTTTTACGCCAAAAAAAGTTATTCTCATCGCAGTTTGTCCTTTTATCGCTAGTATTTTCTACCGAAGTACCCGGAGGCCCAGGGCCATTGTCCCAGTTCTTATTCGGAACCTGGTGGGATTTGTGTACACAGAGGGCTACTGCTTGCCAAGGAAAGACACAGGCTTTTCCATGAATCCTTACCACTGCCCTATCTGCACAGGAATCTAGGAGCCCTCTCCTCACCTGTGTGCATGAACCGCTGTGGATGAAGATGCAGAGTATTACCGTGTGTCAGGACTAAATGAGAGCTGAGCCAGAACCTAATCTGTTTTTCTAATATGACCACAAACAGAGAGTTAGAGGAATTAGGGTGACAGCTGCTAAGTCTCTCCCTACCTCTCTCCTCCCCCTTTTCCTCGCTCTCGCCCCCTCTCTCTCATTGATGCTCCACATGACTGTGCTCTCTGCCTGGACCCGTCTCTCTCTCTCCACTTCCCCTGCAGCCAGGCCGTGCCAACCTGGCACTGCCCCTGTCACACCTTACTGCTTTAAAGATCGCTCCTCAGAGAGCCTCTGGAAATGGCATATAGCTGTGAGAATGCAGGTTGGCAGAGCTGTAGGAAAGGTAGAGGAGGGGAGAGAAAGAGGAGAGAGGGAGAGGGAGCATGGCAGGAATAGAAAGGAAAAGACGAAATCAAACATCTGAGACGTTAGAAAGAGAAGCGGTTAAACAAAGAGATAAAATAGCGGTGCAGAGGAATGAACGAGAATGAAGAGAGAGAGAGAGAGAATGGGAGAAAAACATGGAGAGACAGAGAAAGAGAGGAAAAAAGAGGGGGAGAGAGAAAAGTTGGCAGAGATTCCAAGGTTTCCCCAAGAGGGCAATATTGGAGAGAGAGAGAAAGTGAGAAGGAGGGAGAGAGACAGAGAGAGACAGCAAAAGAGTGTGAAGAAGAGACATTTCATGGATAATGAAGACATCTCCTACAATATCCCTCAACTACTTTGTATCTACAGTAGCATGTGTACTGGCAACATGCATGTGCCATGTGCCTGCTTGCATGTGTGTGCCATGTTTCTTCTTTCCTTGCCCCACAGTATTTTTTTTGGATAGCTGCAGATTTCAGTATGTTAATGAGCTGGTTATAACCAAAACGTTCGTCAAGCTGAGCTGAGAACACATTAATAGGCGATGAATATGCATGCGAATTTGTTAATTAACTTAATTATTCTGCTGAAAATGCATTCGTCTTCCAAGGGCGTTCTGCAGAGATGGTAACTTGCTCCCAACCACTAGACGAGCCTCTCTGTACAGTAGTGTTGGGTACCTAAACACTGCTAATGAACGTGCTGCCATATATAATCAAGCGGAGTATCTGCGCGTTATAACGTACATAATGTGCTGCGTAACGATGAGATCTATACTCCTATACCAACCGTTACTCTATATGAGAACCCAGAGTATTTATCCATAATAAATAATGTTTATCGGAAACGGATCACAAGCGTTGTATGATGATGCCGAGTACTAACAACCATAGCTTTCAATATTTACTATTCTTCAGGAATATTTATTTGCGGTATAATTATGATAAGTCCAATGAATACATAATAATGAAATGATATAGCCCTGTAAAGGGCATGATGGGCCACCTAGTTATACTGAGTACCCATGCATTGATAATATGTATCCAGATCTCTGCATGTTTTATGTTTTTTTTGTTACAAAGCGCTTTGTTACAGATCTGTGCAGATGAGATACCCTGCGGCACTAACACAGCACCGCAGGTAAATCAGGATTGTCACGGACAAGCGATTGGCCACTCGCGTTTTACTTTCTTTGTTTTATAATAAAACTTTTTTTTTTTTCTTCCCGTGCCAAATTTTCAACACATTAATTAATTGCTGTAGCCAATTAACTGTAGTTGTGCAAATGAGTTTAGCACTAATTACCATGCAGTGCTTGCAATCACATAAAAAACAAAAAAAAAACTTGCTGAGAGAGAGTGAATAAAGAAGGAAATCGGGGAGAAGAAAGATAGGAAGGTACAGAGAGGGAGAAAAAGAGAGATTAAGAGACGAGAAGAGAGGCGAGAAAAAAGAGAAATAGGAAAAAAAAAAAGCGAGTAAGCAAGAAAACAAAAGAAAGGAAGAAAGAAAAAAGAAAGAAGTAAAGGAGAAAAGGTCAGAGTGAGAGAGGGGAAGAGAAGAAAAAGAAAAAGGAGAAAGAAAAAAAAAAGAAAAAGTGATGAAAAAATATGTTGGAAAATAAAAAAGTGAGCGGGAGGCAGTGAAACTGATATAGAAGAAGATAAAGAATGAAAGATTGGGTGAGAGAATAATGTCAATAGGAGTAATAACAGAGAATGAGATGTGGGATACGGGTTAGTTCTGTCTCTAACACTCTATTAAAAAGAATGAGACAGATGAGGACATTATATGAGTGAGTGAGGAGGGGATGTGAAGAAAGGATGCACAAGAAAACAGAAAGAACGGAGATGAAATTGTGGGGTACAGGTGTGTGGAAGAAGACAGACAGATAAAGAAGGAGGGGGCTGTCTGGTGTGGGAGTGTGACCGAGAGACAGAAGGATGGAGACAGATGGAAATAGACAGTCTGATATAAGAATGCGAGAGAAGGGGCAAGACCGTCTGAAATAACAATGTGGGAACGATCGATGAAATGAGGAGACAGATAGAGAAGTACAATAAAAAAGAGAAAGAGTCTGACAAAAGGAGTGCGAGAAAAGAGAGACGGACTGATATAAGAGAGACAGTCTGATACAAGGGTCTGACAGAAGGGAGAGACAGCCTGGTATACGAGTGTGAGAGTATAAATGAAGAGACTTACAGATACTAGAAACATCAAGAAAGAGTTTTCTCTCACTAACTTCAGGTTATATACTAGGAAGCTCCATCCGCAGTGAGCGTCTGCTGCAGAAATAGCTTGGCTGACCCTGTATTAAACATATTGCAAGCAGTATGACCTATGCATTATACAGGGCCAGCATAGCCCTTCTTCAGGGTTCATTGGACCCTCCGTAACGCGTAGTGAATTCAGGGAGTCGAAACCACAACCTCTAAAATCCCCTGTCAATATTCTCTTTAGTAAATAAAGGCTAGGAATGAAAAGGAAAGACGTCGTATAATGAAGGAGGGCACATAAAAAGGGCTCATTCTGAGCTGAAGTGGGAGTTTGCAGGAGAGCTTCAGCTTCAACTCACTGACTTGATGACACATTGTGAAGGACCACCACGTGCTTCTTCCCGCGAGAACGGTTGAGGTCGCCCAGCCTCATACTCATGCTCATGCTCATACTCATACTCATACTCATGAATCCGGGATAGTTGGCCTTTCACAATGAACGTCGAACCCACAACTCTCCTGCAGAGGCTGCGCGATGGTTTTTACTGCTGGGGATTTATTAGCGGTCGTTTCCAACATGGAGTTACCTATGGCTCTCCCGCACTGGATGACCTAAACCAGACTACAGACCAAAGATACCCCTGAGCTCCCCTTCCTTTACACTCAAAATAAGACCCTGGAGACTGAACAGGGAGAAGCCCCTTAGCCAGAGTCTGGTTTGAGGACCTCAGAGAGCCCACCGCTGGTGCCCAGCCATCGCCGGTTATACACTGTGGCACATTGTTTGCGAGAGTAAACAAACATTTTCTCTCTCGTATGGTTTCTGATAATCCTCCGCAGCTGAGCCTCTGGGTAAATAGTGCAGCTTGTTTAATTTATTAACAAGTTATTTTCGGTATGTTTAGGCAAAATAAGTTAATCAAATAGGTTTTTTATAAAGTAGCTCATCTATATTATGAATGATGGCAGGGTTTTCAAATACAATGAGTGATTAGTGTTCTATGACATCATTAAGAACTAGGTAAGGGCCAACCTTAAGCCAGATACCTTAAGCATCTGGGGGCAAACCCTGAGGTTTCAGGTGTGTGGTGGACATGTGGGGTCAAATGGAGACCCCATTCCATTAATCCATCGTACAATGTAGTCCGCTCCTGTTACCCTAGTCATGTTACATTGGCTTAGTCGATGCTTTCATGCAATAATGAATAGATCATCAGACACGTGGCAAAGTGTGGCATGCACACCCCTCCTTATCAGGCGCTCAGTGGATCAACAGCCAAAAATATACTCATTACAAGGGCTGCGCGCATTAAATAATGACGTCACTATCATAGTTCCTGTGTAGGCACGAAATAATTCCCTTGATACTTTCCCGGCAACACCTCCCTGGTTTAAGGAAGCGTTATATGTAAGAGGAGTTATATGGAGCAACAGGAGGTTAAACGGGGTAATTGGATGGGTTAAATGGACCCGTACAAGGAAATATTGGGAGCGATCATAGTATATCTATCTATCTATCTATATATATCATTTCTACCCCTGGTGGGGGGGGGGGCAAGCTTGGAAGTAAGAAAAAGAGAGATTAAGAGAAAGCGATAGAGAAGTAGAAGAAAAAGGAAAAATAGGAAGAAAGCAAGTGAGCAAGCAAGGAAAGGAAGAAAGAAAAACAAGTGTCACTCAAACCGGCAGCAGTACTGTGCATGCGTACAAATCCCAGACACCGGAGAATGAAATCACGACAGCGGGATAAATAGGAAAATCTGAGTATGACTAAATTCAGGGCGTTCGTTGCAATCAGCCCCCCCCCCCCGTCTTTACGGGAACGTATTGATATTTCGGGGAGAATCTATGCATGTGTGACGGATACGATGGGTGATGTTATACGGAAGGGTAGTATGGAATAAGTCATAGAACACCGTGTAATGTATAGGATACATAGAATAAAGACTCGGTTACAATGCTATGCATCCCGTTCGTTATTTCCCTGACTTCTAAAAGGCGGCTGGAGAACATATTTTGTTAAGAAAGTGTCTGTGTGGGGGGCTTCCTTCAAGGTGTCGAGCTTGTGGGGGGGTGTAGGGGGAGCAGGGCCAGCAGGCTGTCTCTAGGTTACACGGAAAGCAACGAGGAATCAGCATCTGTTCCTCTCACTCTGTCTGCATCACAATGCCAGAAAAATACTAATTGCACACAGCGAGCGTCGGCCGCGATACATTGTGGGAAGGCTGGGCCCGGAAGTGTCAGCCCCGCGTCCTACTGCCGAGTGTCTGGAAAGTTAATATATTTTCCAGATAACGGATCAGTATAGCGTCCCATAAACACAGAACGGCGGGTAACGGAGCGGATATGGCACATACAGCGCCGTCACCCCCCATGGGTATAAAATGATGTGCATTTTTAAAAGCGAGTTTATCTTACACATTGCGCGAGAACGGCACGCAGATTGTTGCCTGTAACCTGCATAGTCCATATCATATACGCCCTCGCTGTAATAGTGCTTCATAGATAAAATGTATCTATATATATACAGGGCATTGTGTATGTGTAATGTATATGACATACGTGTAAACTGTATACAGGATAAACACTGTAACAGGAACCAGTGTGTCCAGATGTACGGTAGAAGTATGCGTGTGTGTGTGTGACGTGTGGCACATTGTGTGTATCTGGGAATACATTATGGGACCAAGAGTGAGGGTTGGCAGAGGTCTCCCCCGTTATCTGGAGACAGTGAGCCTCCGTGTCTCGCACACATGTAGCAGCTGGTCTCCTGGCACCGCTCACCTTTCCATCCTCCATTCTAACCCAGTTCTTTGCACAGACCCTACCCGCTGTTCACCTGGTCACCTCGCCCCCCCCCCCATCACGCAGATCCCCTCGGCCAAGGAGAGGGTTAAAAACTCTAAATATTCATGACTGCCCTACATACACCAACTCATATCTGACCCCAGAAAGAAAGAAGGGTTCCTTCTGCTCATCCCCCCCCCCTCCTCCTTCACGGGCAGCTGCCCTTCTGCCAGCTTATGGTGCCAGTGGGATCCTCTGCCCGCAATCTACCCCCAGCGGACCCTCCAGCTCCTGCCACCAGAAGGCAGAGAGAGAGCAAGAAGAGCAGTGATGCAGGAGGAGAAAGCACCAGCTGTGATACTGTACGTACACGGCCTCATGCGCAAGCTCCCTCACATGTGTATATGTGAGATTAGATGTATGTTATATATACACGTGTGTGCGCGTGCATAATTACAACGCTACGAAACTGCAACTCAATTTAAGGATGCACTTTATGATCGGGGAGACCTACATCCAGGACAGTGAAGTAGTCATTTAAATAGAAATAACCCAAATATACGACATCGTGATGTATAAGCAGCCTAGGTCTGGACAAATGTTAAACTCCGTTTAGTAAATACATGGTTGGTCCATTTGTTAGATGTTTAGGGTCCTAGTGAAAGGAATAGAGATTTCTCTATTTATACCGAGATGATGGGTTTTGGGTCAAATTGGTGAGTTTGGGATATGGGTCAGTTTGGAGTTCCGTAGGCATTGTTAAACACCTTGGCACAGTGCTAGGGGTCTCCAGAAGTGCCGGTAGGTCAGGTTTGTGGACGGCGTTATGGGATGTGGTGTCCCTTCCAGGACATAGACTATCGACTCGGTGTCCCTGTCACACTGGCAGGCGTTGAAAGTGCCATGTGATTAATGACAGAGCTCGGGTTTAAGCGCACCCAGTGGTCCTATCCTCGTACCTCTCCCAATTCCTCCCCAGCCCCTATTCAGGGATCAAATTGGTCTCATGTTGGTCTCAGGAGCCCCATTAATTAAAAATACATCCAATTAAAAGGCAGGTGAAAACGTGCCACCCCCTCCTCTTCCCTGGCTCAGCTGCGCTCTTAAAAAAAAAAGAGAGAGAGAGGAGAGAGATGTGTGTGCCAGAGACAGTGAGGGTCCGTGCCAATCTGCCCGGGTGCCCACGCCCCACGGCTGCAGTCTGGAATTATTACATTTCGTCAGCTGGGTCCCGCTACCATTAGAACGATATCTACCCCCAACCTCCTTACTAAGAACCTAATGTATGCCAAAGCGGCACAGAGCAACCATCAAAGAGACAGCGGGGCAGCAATACAAGCAATGGCTGCCATGCTGCACCGAGTAGCGATATGCCGCTACGGGGAGCCTATAGAAGAAAGCTACTTTAATTATATTAAAGTTCTTTCAGTTGTAAACACGCACGGCCGTTTTCTCGCACGTATCTATCACAATGCGCATCGTAAAAACGCACAGATAGTCCCACGGAAATAGCATCACACGAAATAAAACGATGGGATATTTCCTATTCACGTGCTTAGTCCCGATATATAGACCACCAAGACCACCAAGCTGCAGAGGGCACTGCATGGACTCCTGACCTGCCGCTGGCAGAGCTGCAATAACCACGTTCAGGGGTCTGTGTGATGGGGGGTTAACAGGGAGAAGAAACATTTATATTTTAATTTACCTAATGGTGATACACAATGGGAATGTCAACACAATGTGCGACAACATTCTACATAACAAAGCTCTGATGAAACACTGTGTCTACGTGACAACGGACAGCACAAGCTTCCGCTCTCCGACATCGCGGGAAACCTAAGAAAAGTTTATACTGCTCAACAATCAACTGATATACGACTGACATTCCCCGAGGTTAACCTAAATAAATGGAACCATGTAATTCACAGATTTGCATGTTGTTATAATTACAATTTCTATATTGATCAAATATGGGAATTGTGTTAAAAAAAAGGGACACACGAGTTTAAGTACTGAGAAAGTATTTGTGGAATAACTAAATGGGGTCATAAATAAGATAATTCTTTCTTAAGAAAGGTATGAAGGAACTGGTAGATTCTAACATCATTAGGTGTGCACAATGTCAAGTAAGCAGCTGCTAAAGCAAAGAAAATACGTAAAGATATACAAACTTATTAATAATAGCAAAAGAACATATATTTTGACTTTGCATTCCCAGTAGAACACACTGCGTCCCACCAATGTTTGGGTGCAATCCACCCATTTTATACCTCTATCATATATATATAAACATTTTTTTAAATGTATATTTATATTGATGCCCCTAGGGGTATCAGTAATTGAAAACATGTCTTGCTTCTTGTTTTTGATAAAATTGTAAATCTAGAAAAGCAACAGGTTATAGCCAAAAAAAAAAATATAAAACGTTGTCTGCTAAATATAAAGTTAAGAATGGTCCCTACACAATCAGGAGCTATTAACCTCCCTAGAACAAGGGCAAATATATACATTTGCATTAATATATGATACAAAATTTATATATATTTGATGTGTATATAAATCTACATGAAAAATAATGACACATTGACATGTAAATGTACTAGTATATTCTATACGCAAATATATTCTTATCCTGATCTATAATGTATGGATATAGCCTTTATTTCCACACGCAGGAATCATTTACAAAATTCATGTGTTGTATGTGTGTGTGTATGTATCAGTGCTATACTATAGCTATATATATATAATATATATAATATTATATATATATATATATATTAATATATTAGTCATATGTATATAATAGTCATATGGAGCCTGCAAATGACTGATAAAGCATATTGCTGTACAGAAAAAAAAAGTTCTGTAGCGCCACCTTCTGGCCATTTTTAGTTCTACAGCAAAATACATAAGTCTACCACGAGACTTCCACACTTTATGGAAGCGATACACTGGTGTGCCCATTAATGACAACTGTTTAGTGTTGTATGCATGCTTATTTACATTACAAGGACCTGAGAAGATGTTCAAAGTACAAATTACTTTAAAAGAACCAACTGACGTTTATATATCTGAAAAGCCTGAAAATAGTATCAGCCCATTTTTTTCCCAGATGTAGATGAATAATAAAAAATATTCAGGTATGTCCGGTTACCCCAGAGTGCTGGTGGGTATTTCCCAAACTATGCCTGTTATTTGCCAATCTGTTGCTCCCACACAGATCAGGAGAACGGAAGTCTTCCCGTCGTATCATATATATCCCGCATAAATGTTTGGGTGAATCCATGCAGAATATTCATGTCTAGGAAGGAAAATGGTAGATCAATCACGCAATGAACAACTTCATTGGATTGAAATATTTTGTGCCCAAGTATTTGTGTCTTGGTTTTGCATCAGAGAGGTCTTGGACACCAATGGCCACCTCTCTACAAACTTGGCAACTTAAGCCACAGCCTAAAGTACCCAAAAACCTTCACTGTCCTCAAACTTCTCTCCCTACCCTCCACTCTCATTTTTACCCAGTGGAAAAACAAAACCCCCAAACATTTCTCCCTATCGTACTCCAAGCTAGAACATTTCAACAACTGCTCATATCCATAAATAAGAAATGTCTAAGTACGTATAGGAGTCATATAGTACACAATATAGGGGTCTACTCGCTAAATGCTGAAAACTGTCAGGACTTAAAACTCTATCGTTAACAGTATTTAAATAAAGCTGACCGCCATTGTTTGCAACAGAATCCAACATCCACAGATGCAGAAATTAGATTTCATCACCTGATGAGAACACAGAAAAGATGGAGTAATACTTTGTTACTTTTAAACAAAATATTAGCTTTTATAATACTCGAGGATACATTTAATAAATAAAAATGTTATTGTTCTCTTCTACAACTGAAAAACAAATCTCTTCCGTCATATTTCTTCTTAGGCAGAACCCAACTCTTTCTCTGGTTGATCAAAGTACACAAAAAAACACAATATATGCACATTATTTTAGCATGGATAGTACAGATCCTTTGTGCGTTATCTCAGGGTTTCACATCTATATAGATATATATATATAGTATACAATAATAAAATATGATAATAATAATAATTAAAATAACGACAACCAATAGTGCAAGAATCGATTTCAGATCATTTTCTACATGGAAAAAGATACAATGTGCTGTGCCTGCCTCTGTGGACTGAAAATTAGTTAGAACGCATACATTTCACTTAAAGCACACTTGCCCACTTAAGAAAAAACCCAATAACATAATCGCTAATCCGCAGTTCCCATAAAAATTCAAAACTATCTCTTGTGAATGTCTGGATAAATAGGTATTTTTTGCCACCTGGGACTGACTATAATGACGCATATGCAAGTGTAGTGTCTTATCACATTTGTAAAAGAAGTTTGAATAGATAAAAGTTTTCTTAATAAGATTAGCGGATATGATGGCCTATGTGAATCTACTCAATCGGAGCAGCCGTGGGACCTGAATTCACAAACAAGGCCTGTGTCTGCTCTAAAGATAATGAAAGCTAACTGTCCGATGCAAGATGAGATACCACTTGTACAAAATTCATCATTTTATCTTAAAAAGTAACTAAAAAAGTACTTTGATTTCAAGTTTTAGCTTAAAAAAAAACTCAAGACGCGAGCAGGCTTGAGCACGATCCCGGCCCATCAGAGGTGGAGACTTCTCCACACTCCCCATATAGAAAGAAACTGTAAAACTATGCATGATCGGTAATTATCATGGCCATTGTGAACTTGAAGACAAGAGAAACAAAGGGACTGCATGAAGGTTCTAATCTCTTTATAGAACCACGAGCAAAGATTTAAACCAAAAACACAAAAATCCAAATTCCACGTGTAAAGTGAATAAAGTGTAAATAACAATAAATAAATAAATACTCCCCAAGATAGCAGCTTCCAAAAAACACTCTTCCTCAAGATGCTCAGCAATACAATAAGACAACCAAGGAGCGCATATACATGAGGAGAAAACAAAAACAACACTAATAGTGCAATATGTATATAAAATGAAAAATAAAAAAAGGGTGTAAGATCCACTCACAAACTTGCTGAATAAATCAGGCTCATCAGGGTTCAGTAGTAGCAGAACTTAATATCTTCAAAAATCTATAGGAATAGAAAAAGACCACAAATGGTGCGGTATCTAAAACAAATCCGAGGAGAGGAAGGTCTGGATGCACTTACAGTTATTGCAGGCACAACTATATCATAGTGTTCAAAAGCGCAAATAAAACGAAGTCCCAGCTCCACTGTATAAAATACTCTCTCGAAATAATGTCAGCTCTCTCGACGCGTTTCGCCAGTGCTATACTGGCTTCCTCAGGAGAAAAAATCAAATTCTACTCGGATTTGTTTTAGATACCGCACCATTTGTGGTCTTTTTCTATTCTTATAGATTCTTGAAGATATTAAATTCTGCTATTTCTGAATCCTGATGAGCCTGATTTATTCAGCAAGTTTGTGAGTGGATCTTACACCCTTTTTTTATTTTTTCTATCTATATACATATTGCACTATTAGTGTTGTTTTTGTTTTCTCCTCATATATATGCGTTGGTTGTCTTATAGTAAGAGCAAAGGACAGACTAGATTGGCTGAATGTTTATCATCCGCCATCAAATTCTATGTTGTTATAGTTTTCAATAGAACTAGCTGGTGTCTGTGGTGGCCAAAGATCCCACCCAAGCCAAGGTGGCCCTATTAAGTAATTAATGAATATCTCCAGATAAAAAAATACTCCTAAGCCTGCGGCTGCAGGACTACATTTCCCATAATGCTCTTTCAGCTAAGGGGCTGACTGAGGAGGATGGGAGATGTAGTCCTGCAGCTGGGGGGCCACAGGTTGGACGCCCCTGTCCTAAGCAAACTTCGTGTAAAATGTTAAAGTTTACTTAACTTAGTAAATAAAAAGTAAACAAAAGAAATCTGTGTATCCAAACCTGTAAAAGGTATTTCAATTGATCAATCTGTAAAGAGTTTAATGCTCCACTCCATTGAATAAAGTCATTCGTTCTCAGGGAACACATTGAATGAACCAATGAGTAGAACAAGAACCCACAGGCATATATCCAATATATTTCATCATATTTCATAAATTACAGCTGATAACGTATAATAATAAATCATTTTATATTAGCCATTGTCTGAATTCCATCTTCTTATAACAATTTTACTTCTGCCATTTTCCATCCATATCACCGTTCCCATTTCTACTATTTTATGTTAAAAGATAAATAAAAAATAAAATAAAGTACTGATAATATGGCCAAATTTCATTTTTGTTTGTTTTTGGCAAATGCCTTTTTTTTTTTTTAGCACCTTGCAATCTGAAACATCAGGGAGTGCGACACAACTATGGAGTGTTTAAAAAATAACATAAAAAAAAAAAAACACAACAAAAAAGAAAAAGGGAAGAAGTGAGATTTCAGGAAATCTAACAGATATCCAAAAAAGTAAATCTGAATGAAAACATACAGGATCCCCCATCAAGGGTATAAAACGTTGTCGGGATTCTGTGCCAAATAAGTTAATACCACGGCATCGGCAGCGATGGCATCCCATCTGTGATCTGCTCGATTATAAAAGTTAGTAATTATGGTTTATGCATATTGATGAGGCGCATGTGCTAATTTTCAATTTGTTGGTACCAGAGCAACGCGGGATCTTTAGATTTCACCCCTTTTGGTTTCCAATAAGGTCATAATAAGAAAAAAACGACACCAATAAACAGCTTAACAGAGCAAAGATAAATGAACGCGGGGCATGCTGATCCTGGGAATATAGAGTTAAAATACCCTTATCCATGGCATACATGTAAGGTGGGGGTTTAATATATCTATGTTACGTATTTTAGTCTGAAAACTCATTATTCTGGATCTGGGAAAGTGAGAAAACCACACAAGACACGAGAAGAAATCAATGTTTGGGTCCCGGTAACACAATTTCTATGAAGTCCGCGCTCTAAATCTTTTGCGTTGTCTCTCCCTGGTAGCGTCCAAAGCGAGCCTCCAATACCCCTCCCTTTTAACGTGGGTGTTATTTGGGGTGTAGGAAGGATGATTTCCGGAAGTTTTTTTTTTTCCTGAAATTTGTATTTTTTGGCAAAAAACGTAAGGTCCGCCGTCTAAATGTTTTCAGGTTTCCTGCTTTATAGTCTCTCCCGGGTTGCATTCAGGGCAGGCCGCCTCCAATACCACTGTTTTCTAACTGGGATGTTAATGAATCCCCAGTTAAACGGAGTGATATCGCAGGCCTGCTTTGGACGCTAACTGGGAAAACCGATTTAGCAGAAAACCTGACCCGTGGAGCTTACGTTTTATCCAAAAAATGAAAAATATTTTATCCAAAAACTCTATACAATCCCTAAACAGCGCGATTCTATTTAGCAGCACGGCACGTGGTCCGCTTTCACCTATGCAGGGCGGCAAGATTCACTACGCATGCGCAGCTTGATGCTAATACTATATTTACATACAAAGCAAGGGTGTCGAGGGACGATGCTAATAAGTAAAGCTTTGTGATCTTTTGTAATCAATGCTAATGGTTGATTAATGTCTTTTTAAGGTCTTTTCACACTTTCTAATCGGTTCGCCCACTGAATACGCTGCGACCCCGGGAGTTATTGAAAGGAAGACGGGTCGGGTGCCATGAAACCCATTCATACCAAATACATTTGTATCGAAGTAAATCACTTTAATAATACTTTAATTCACTTACAGCCCTTTGTCCCAATCGTCTCGCCCCTCTTAGCAGTCTTTGTCGCTTCCTCCTTGCGTTTTAATCGTCCCACAGACTCCCAAGAAGTCTTTACTTTTCGGAACTGTTCTTTTATAATGTTTTACATTATATCCCGCGTGACGAACTCTGGATCCTGTTGGGTTTTAACGAATAAATCATTTTTATCTTCATACACGGGTCTTTTAACAAGCAGTTTACACGTATAAAACAGTTCCCTACAACTAAAAGTACAGCACCGTTCAAACGTTTGGGGTCAAAAATAGTTTTTCTTTCTAGTCGTGAGCATTTCTAAGTGACCCCAAACGTAGAAAGGGTAGGGTACATGAAATCTAAACGGCACTCATTGTTATTACAGAGCCATAACCCAGAATCCGGGCACATGGGGCAAGGTGGCAAAAACAAGGGCATTGCTGGTACGCAGCTCAAGTGCCCCCCCGTCCGGCTCCATGGAAGTCATGGCTCTGGGTTATCACTTTTTATAAAGAGCCCTCTGAACGTCTCCATGAAATACTCGATAGAATGTTTATCTAATATCAGCCGATTGCATATTAGGTACTCTGAACAAATTCAGACACATATTTATCAAAATGCCACCATTATGCTCATTTTTTTTTTAATATAAATTTCCAGATGTACACCTAAGATTATCCAAGCGACATTCGTATATATATTTATACAAAGTATTATAAACTTAGCCGTTCTTCTGGTCTTTCAGGATATCTGCAACACACCCAGATTACCTAACTCTGCATAAAATGCAATTGTCTCAAATTATATTTATATATATATATATATATATATATATACACACATACATATATACCATATATATATTCTATCTTTATGAATATATAAAAGGGGTTTTCCATCACACTTTTTTTCCTACCACACCTATTTATTTATTGTTTTAAGTAATTATATTTTATATTGCTTACAATAAATTAACTTAAAGTAAACAAAAAACAGGGAAACTTGTGAAGCAAACATAATTTTAGAGGACGCTTCTAGATGTCTGTACTTTGATTACGGGGACATCCAAATCACATGAGCTTCTCCTACAACAGAATACATAGTGAAGATGGGCTGTAGAAATGATTTAGTGAATATATGATATAATAACCCAGAATTAGGGTAATCGGCAATCAATTTTAGCGCCAGTGCTAAAATCCTGTTGTCTCTATCCATATCACAGATACATAGAGAATAAAGATTTAAATTTACACCAGATTTGTCTGCTTACAATGCAGAATTCAGGAATTCTATCCTGATTTACAATTAGGCGTATTTTACACCAAAACCAAAGCGTGTGGAGATCAGGGTGGGTTTGTTTATCCCGAAACACATGCAGATTACCTGCTGCCCCTCTATTGTTCTGTAATTTGCATATTGTCCCAAAAGTGTGAATGAAAGCCCCCCCCCTTGGTGGTCTTTTCTATTGTTTGTCCAACTACAAATCATCTCCCTGGAATCACCAGGTTAGAAGATTCTGCCCCTCCCCCACCCCTACCTGTTCTTAAATACAGACCCCAGGAAAAATACAACTTCACATTTATTTACAGACACCAAAGGATCCAGATCAAGGTCTAATATCTACAGGTCTAATATCTACAGGTAAGTGAATAACCCTTTTTACGTTAGATCGGTGTCTTGTATTGATTAACAAAATCCTTGTGGCTCTGTTCATTAACTGAACTAAAACCGCATAACGTAACGGATCGGAATAAGTTTACATTTAACGTTTTCATTGTTAGGTACAGTTATATTAAAATATATTAAAAAAAGATCTTTACAAACAGCGGTCAGATCTGTGCTTTCCAGCTGTTGAGTTTTCCCGTTCTACCAGTTGCCTGTGGCTCATAGCAGAAGCCACACTTAGCTGGCTAAAGGAATAAACCTTATGGCCTCTTTTTAACCAAAATAATTGCCGATTTCTGGTTCTTGAATCCAGTAGGACTGTTCACGTCTTCACGAGCCCCCCATACATTCCCCTCTTTGTCCCACCGGGATGGCGAAAACACTTTTGAAAGTTCTCGTGTTAATTACTACCCATGATGTTTCTTTGCAAGTTGTTTGATAATTAGTATATTTTTTTAATTAACTTATAAATGAGAATTCATAAACTACGCTAAGGCATACAAAGGGTCTGAGATCCGGCGTAAGTTCTAGAAAAGTGTTGTCTAATCTAGTGGTTACGGGGAGAGTAATCACTCCATGAGTTGAGTTTGGGTTTCAACCTCTTGATTTCACTACACATCATGAAGGCCCACTCCTCATAAGGGGAGTTTGTCTGGACCTGCATAATGCATAGATCTCCAATTAAATGATGCCTTGTACAGGGTCGGCTCAGCCCCTTGTATCTGGAGAATGGTGTGAGTGTTGGTCCTTCTTAATAAATGGCGAAGCGAGGCCTCAGCTCTTGCAAACCATCAATGCCTGCTCTCCGTTTAGTGAATGAACTCCAAAAGCAACCAAGGGTAGAGATTGAAATGTGTATTTTATTCCCAGATAAGACTATGTCTCAATACTGGGCATCTCCTCAAGTCGCTGCTTTTGCACAAGGAATTTCTCCATTTCTAAGCCCGAGACAACCATCGCCAAAAGCATGGCACCCGCCACACTCACAACGGCACAAAGGGAATGGGACACCTTACCAAAAGTACCGGGGTCCTTACACCAGTCCAAGCTATAATCACAGTGGACATAAAGGCGCACCGACAGAGTGGTCTCCAAGTAGATGTCAACCTCCGACACTACCCAGTTACTGTAAGAGTTGGGCCTCAAACTCCCGGACTGCGCAATACAGACCTTTTTATCATTACAATCCAAAGCCCGTGCCGTTCCACAAACAACGGAGAGATGCGATTATTCAGGTAAGGGATACGATTGTTTCTTCCACCCCACAAGACATGTGGACTTATATCAGTCTGCCTGCTGGGGCAAGCGATCCATCTTATTTGTGTTACAACATCTCATAACCAGGAAGCAAAGGTCCTCTAACGCTTGTCTAAGTTGTCCATGCTTCCAAGAACTAAAAAAAACAAGCAATAACACCACTAATATTAAGCCATTATTGCCACTATTACAATAACATCATCCAAACAATAGGACGTTAATGAATTGTTAGCTCTTTATAACAGATTATCAATGGGCAAACGTCTAGTGATTACGGCAACAAGGAACCACTGAATCAGAATCAAAATAAAAAGGCTCTTATTGTGGCAAATAGATCTGGGAACGTTTCACAGATCAACAAAAAGATTACGGATTTGTATTTTCAAATAAAAAAATTGCCAAGTCTAGCCGCTTTAGGAAAATATTTGACATCATATTTTTAAATATATATTTTTTTAAATATAAATATAATTTTTTTTAATATAAAGTCATTTTTTTGTCCTATTGCTCTGTAACAAGACGCATATTATGTATTTTATTTATAAATTATGACAACTTGTCATAATAATGAGCACAGAGGGAATATATTTCACCTTTCACCACTATAGGAATTTAT
The DNA here is from genome assembly GCA_009364415.1 of Spea multiplicata. NCBI lineage: Eukaryota > Metazoa > Chordata > Amphibia > Anura > Pelobatidae > Spea > Spea multiplicata. The sequence goes on from VKOC01000010.1 coordinate 779,685, forward strand.
ATTAAAATAGATTAGGATCAGATCAGCGAAGTCATTGCTTATCAGCTTTACTGCCCGAGAAATGTATTTATCTAAATATTTTATTAAGCAATTTGAGTAAATCTGATACTTTTATTAGCCAATTGCAAGCCTTTTAGACTAATTGGGACTTTTCTTCATATAATATCTGGTATAATGCGCCTGAAGGCGAGATATAAATGTCCTTATGTCATTTCGGAACTAATCTGAAAACCTCGGGACTCCGCTGTAACACCGCGACTTCTCTCTATCGCAGGATCATCCCAGATACAAAACCGGAAACTGCAGAGACATCAGTCAGTATTACAGTCCATCTATGATGGAGGACCCCTGGGCACAAATAGAGGCGGAGGTCAAACAAAAGATGGCAAAGCCTTCCTGAAAAGCAATGGACTTCACGCGGAAGTTATTCCAACTTTTTAGAGAATTCAGTAAATACTCGTTCAGCCCTTTGGAGGTCGTCAGCATGCGTAAGAGCGCGGGTTCAGGAAGACTCGCCATTCAAGAGCATCTCTTATAGAGACTGATAAACGTACCTCCATGGTGCTGTATGAATACAAAATCTGCTATATGATTGACATGCTACACAATAGGCAAATTGGCTTCATTAGACACCCTACAAGGTCTCTTTGAAGGATAATCTGTCGTATGGCACATATAGCAAATCGTACCCCTTACCCCCGTGTCCTTTATCTATATACTAATGCATTGTGTACACCTAGCACTAAACTTTCTTATAAGGAGCTTTATTTTCAGCCATTGCTACCGTGGCTTTGTCTCCTAAACATAAGTAACAGTTTGTCTCATTAATTTTTGCTCTATTTTGCTCCAGCATCTTCAAAAGTGTGTGTATTTTTTATATGATTGAGGAAAGGAAATAATAAAATGGCTTAACTGCTAAAGTTGATTTATTTTCCCTAAATGGAATAGCACCTTTTTGGATGTTGTGGTGGGATAGCACTCAGGCTTGACATTTTTAAACGGGCAGCCGGATCGAGTCTGAAAATCGAGATTATTACACGAAGCCCTATTTACGTCTACAATGCTGTAGAATAAGATGCCACCATATACAGCAATAACAAGTCTTGCCCTCATTTCAATCCCAGGGAAGGGCACCATGTTTTTTTCACTGGCAGCATTTCGGGTATCACAAGCCGACGGGGGCCTGCGATGTAGGCTCAACAATGAACTGAGCCGTGGCCGGTCCGTGACACCAACACGGAAGCCTTACTTAGGGCAAGCAAAGTGCAAGTTAGGATGGTGGGGTTAACACCCCTGCATAGAATTACCCCATGAAGAATCAGGGCACAGAGAATACGGAGAATATTTTCACCAATACATGATAGAGTTGTATCCCCTTTAAATTATCATTTTGTAGCCATACATGGAGGGTTTCTGCAGCCGAAGCCCCCCCACGCATTTGCCTCTTTCCTCACCTCATGTTCCTAAGATTGCAGTTGTGCTCCGCTCAACACAGCTCCTGCTTGTCAAAGTGCATACGCAGAATAATCCCCCCCAGCCAATTTCAGCACTGGCTTGTGCGAGAGTTTGGGGGCTCACTAATGATTACTGTGTGTTAAAGTTCCATACATTACACACACACAAAAAAGACATCCTTTACGTAAACCACGTGTCCATGACAGACACTTGATTTTCTCCTGGCTTAACGGATCGTTATGAAAATCACTTTGCCTTGCGACCTACAACTAAAGTTTCTTATAGTCTACCTGGAATATACCGGAACGCCTAAAGCATTTTACTACTTATAAATGGTCCAGGCAGAACAAGATATCAACCCATCTCAGATATACATTTAGCCGTGCACTAATGCCTCATATCGAATGAAAAAATACCACATGGAACAGCAATAGGTGCATCTTATTTTTGGAATTCTTGTTTATTTGTCTAGGCCCTTCAACAAAGTTTAAAAAAAAAAAAAAATGAAGTCAAGTTTGCATGGCGTCAATGAAACAAAAGAAAAATACAAAACAAAGAATAACAAAACCGTTTGTGCCATATTTGCCTGACATAGCCCAAGAAAATAAGTCTATTATACACACGTAATATATATATATATATATATATTATATATATATATATATATAATATATTACACATAGACGTGCATATAAAATTGCAAGATAAGTAGAACATAGTACTTTATGTCAACTGGTATGTTCTATTTATTTTCTCTAAGGGCAAGAAACCTTCTGGTATTTTTGAAGGAAAACAAACAAACAAACAAAAGAACACACAACAGTGGTTGAATAAGAAAATGTTCCAGCAGTTTATGACATGTGAGGGGAAAAAAAAAACTTGTTTTAAAATTAAAAAAAAGGAAACAAGTTTGTACATAGCCAGCTGCATCTCTGTCGAATCTCAGTTGACTTAACAATTTTCAAAGAGGTCACGCAAAATTCCGATTTGTTCACCAAAGCCAGCCAGCAAACCCATGCTGGGCTTCTTTTGGTGGCAGACGGGATTCAAGGCGAGACCTCGGTTACACAGTCCTCATTTCAACCGTCTAGTAATAACAGCGCCTCTGATCACCGGAGTACAGACCTTGCCCTAGGAAGAGCACGAGTGTAAAAACCTAGCAACAACTTATAAACAAGAGAAAGATCGGGATGCAAAAACTCAACTAAACAGGGGTGGGAGAGGTCCCACGGACATTCCTAGGCATGTAAGCAGCAATTTATAAACAAGTCCTCCTTTCTGTCGAGAGCACCCAACAATGTTATGTGTTACATGGCTGTATTGTTGTATTCACTAAACTGTCACAACAACTCCCTGCAGCCCCATTTTGATAGTATCCCCCACTGGAACAAAAAAAAAAAAGCACAGGAGGGATGGAGACAGTACTACAGTGTCACCGGATTTCAGTAAGGGACTCCTCTTCCCCGACCCCCTCTTGGAGGTACACGGGTGGGAGCCCGGTACGGTTTACTGAATGCCTGAGATGGGGCCACCCATGTCTGGTTTGTTCCTGCTGCTGTCCCTGACCCCAGCTCGCTATAATTAGCGATTTTGGCTTCTTGATAGTGGTGAGAACTGTTACTGCTTCCCTCTAGTTGTCCAGGCGGAGGCACTGCGCCAGAATGCAACCCCAACGGAATCCTGGTGAACCTGAGGTCTTGGTCCCCTGGGAACTGAAGGGATCCCGTGCCCTGGTAACCACTGGATTCGCCCAGCTGCCCTGGGAATGTCCTACTTTTCCCTCCTTGGGGTGAGCATTCCCCTAACAACTGCCCTGAGTCTTTGTCATCAAGGCCTGAAGTAAACATGTCCTCTGACCCCTCTGAGCTGAAAGTCCTGGAAGGCAGGGTCTGTGAAAAGTCTGGTGGCGGACGGTGGCCATGTCTCTCTCGGCCACCCTTCACAAGATCCGTCTCCACCTCTGCCTGCGGGAACAGCTGAAGCAGGGCAGCCGTTACCACTGGATTCATGTCCGGGGTGTCTTGCTCTGTAAGGGAAGGTGGAAGTGAAGGAGGAGGACCTGGAGGCTCAGGAGGTCTCTTCTCTGGTGGTAGAATACGAGGCTGACAAGCTGTGGGAGGATTACTTCTTTTCACAGCATCTTTAAAAAATACAGATAAATAAAAGAATACATTTAAATACAACAAGGTCAGTTGGCAGGTAAGTACTAGCCTCAGCATTGTATACTAGCTGAAAACAGATCAAATAAAGGGTATTTTTTTTGTGAAGAGTGCTTTCACAATATTCAATCAAATAAGCACGTTAGTGTTCACAGGTCAGTCATCAGCCGAAACCACACAATGGACTCAACAGTAACACAAAAGTCACTTTCAGTTAGTACCAAGACAAAGTTTTTCATCTTCTAAACAGGAAGTTACACAACAACATCCTCTAAGCAGACAATCGAAAAGCTTTGGGCTGAGCACTTTGGGCTGAGCACTTGTCTCATAAACTAGTTATGCTACCAATTTTATAAACCAAAATACAGTCAAAGATCTTTTACATAGTTACATGTGAGACAGACACGCATCACACCTCCACACATAAATGCACGACTGGCGTGTGCTGATGCATATTCTCCATACTTACCAACACAGGAGCAGCTGCTGCGTACCTCTTTGTCAATAGCAGAGGTGAAAGCTTTAAATCTTTATTTATTGTAACAAAACTCAGTCTGTATTCAAAACTTAAAAAGGGGACACTGCTGCTCCATACATAAACAAGACCTTTTATCTATGACCGTGTCCCATTATACGGGAAATGATTCTTCCTTCCACTATTATCTATCGTATAAAATCAGGAATACCTACTTAACTTTGGAAAGTGTTGAGTGCAGGTTGATCAAACTGCAATCCGTGAAAGCCGTCACCACACATGGATTTTGGGATAACGTCTGTCATATTGCTCAGTGATACATTATATGACATCATTTGGGATAAAACCTAAATTTGACAGGATGAAGGTGCTTTGTGCCATTAATATATCTCCAGCATGGCAAGCAGCTGAGGGTAGGGAAAGAGAGGGGTGCAGCACTATAGAAATTTAAAGGGGCCTTAAAATGCTAATGATGGCTGGAGTGTCCCTTTGAGAACTAAATCAGAGCCCTTCTCATATAAACACCATTAGTTGATTCAAGTTACAACAGAATTCAATTGATTTAAGACAGGCTTTGGTTTAAGTTGTTTCAATTTGTTAGTCTTCTGTTATTTTTATTTTTTCTGTTTTGTTAGGAATCTAGAAAAAAAAAAAACTATGTCCACCAAGTCCCACCTTTCCACGATCTCACTAATTGAATTAGATGAAGACTAAAATAACCAGTTTCTTGGCTTTTGCAGCAGCTAATTGATACTGTGCACTGACATGGACCCTGATGCAACTAGTACACCAAAATCCAACAATAGCTGCCCAATTTGACTCAACTAGTTTCTAATTAGTATATGTATTTGTCAACTGCATGCTTTTCTGACCGCTGAATCTCACGGGCCATTTTTCTGACCATTATCCCGATTTAATTAAAAAAAAAAGTCATCCAGAAGCTCTAAACCATTTCATGGTTGCAGATTGCCAATGGAAAACAAAGGTCAGTAATGTTAACGTTTGTCGTAGAAAGCCATATAGCACAACGCCCTGCTGATATTAAAATTTATAACTGGTCAATATGCTAAGCTGCGTTATATTAGAAGTCTAAGAACACATTAACACACATTGTAAGCTACTTGAACCTAAATCAGTCAAATCCATTAATGGTGTATGATCTAAAAGGGATTTTAAGCAAAGGAGGGAAATTTGTTAGAAAGGAGAGCGACAGAAGACAGGTATGAACTGTATCAAGATACCAAGGCGTATTACAATTAACAGGGACAATATGTACAGTATTAATGCGCATGACAAAGCCAACCTGAACAAATTAGTAGCTTTGATAATCTTATGGGTTGGATGAATCTTGGTGAAGTTTAGAACCCAAGTTTAGAACTTCCCAACCCGACGTGCGAGAAACTAGGCATTGAACACCTAAGTGGCCTCCGTGCACCATTTAAAAGGACAGGCTCACAGTTTCTTACTTCATAAGAATACACATTTTCTCAATTCAACCCCTCAGATTATATAAAGATAGATTCAAAAGCCTTAATTATGGGTGTATTTAATAAAACGTAACTCAGCACTATGCAAAAGAAAAGGGATGCTGCAGCTTTGTTTGGAAATAGCAGGTAAACTGGAGCGACGAGTCGGGAAGAGAAAGAAGGAGGCTTCTTATTTACTTCCAATGTTTGTAAAGGACCCAAATAACCATGGAACTGGTGGTGAAATTTAACATTGCAGTTTATTATAAACCAAAATACACGATTGCAAAGTTCTGTTGTCTCCAATACCTGTGCTGTAAAGGAAGACCTTACTCTCCCAGAGAGTAAGTCTGAATGCCACTGGCACAAGGAACACAGGGGAGATACTAGGGTTTATACGATGGACTGGTAAAACCCCAGGCACCCTTACTCTTGTTACATGCAACTAAACAAGACGGCAGCCTTAGGGTGACCAGAATTTACCTGTGTCATCCTCTTCCACTTCATCTTCTTGCATTTCTCTTTCCTCAGGTTTAGGGGGTAATGTGGAGTTTCCACTCTGTTCACCATTGCTCTCAGTAGGGATTTCTGCCACCTCCTGGGGCTTGATTAGTTGGCTCAATAGGACTGCTAGGACATTCTGAATCTCTCCCTGAGTTCCAGCCTCGTCAAGCCCCACTTGGTCCTGAGCTTGGAGTTCTTTGGGGGGCTCGGCCTGTGGATGCGTAGGTGGGCCAGTCAAGGCTGTGATGGACTGATTCAGCGCCTCAAGCTGTTGCTGCATGTCTGGGTTGGCCTGGACATTTAGGAGCTGGGATATCTGGGATACAGTGAGATCTGTCTGGCTCTGGAGAAGGTTTAGCAAGATGGCCAATTCACTCTGATTGAGTTGTTGTGTTATATCTCCAAGAACCGCTGCAGAGCAAGAAAATAAAAAAAACAAATTATATACATTCTAAATGTGTGTACACGCTATGAACATGTAAACTTTAGGTAGGGCAAACAGGAAGTTAGGTCATATATCCGACATGCTACAGCCACAGCTATACCTGGTCTACAGATATCAACTACATTTCACCCGACTGTATCCCTATTGTAACAGATAATCCATTATTACTGCAAATCCCTGCATTCTTAAAGATTATCGGCAAGAGAGCGGGATAACATTCCTGGACTCACAGAGATCGGGGGGAACGGCCTCCGTCTTGGCGGGTTGCGTTGGTGCCGGGCTATTGTTCTTGATGGGTTCTGCACCTGGCGGTGCCGCGGATTCCTTACGGGAAGCCTTGACAGCAGGGGGCTCTTCCACAGAAACACCACTCTGTCGCTGTCTTCTGCGCTTCTTGCTCCACAGCTCGTGGCAATCCTGCCAGTGGGGGAGGCTATGGAAGAAGGAATACATTTATAAGCTCTGTTACCTGTAAGGGGCCATGTTGGATTTACATATCTGAACATTCATAGTCAGTGCTGTGAAAAAGTATTTGTCCCTTTTATTCCATTTTGTCTATTTTTGCATATTTGTCACACTTAAATGTTTCAGATCAAAGTAATTTTATTATGCAAACACAAAATGTCATTACATGATGATATCATCAGAATTTTAAGGATCTTACTCTGGGGGGGCCATTTTGCCGACATCAACATCCTTGAGGAAGTCGCTCTGCAGGGCCTGCTCGGCTGCGCACCGTTTGCTGGGGTCCAGAGTGAGCATGTGGTCCAGCAAATCCAAAGCAGGCGAGGGAATGCTGATCAACAAAAAGAAAGGGTCATCAGGGTGTAACAACTTCCAACACCACCATACAAATTGTTCACACACAACACAATGCAGAAAGAGACAAGGAAAGGTGGCAGAGAAAGGGGAAGGAGCTGCAACACGTATCGGTAATAGCAACAGTGATTACTTTATTTTAAAGACTGTTAACAGCCGATTAAAAGTTCACCCCACTCTCTAGTTTTAATTGTTAGTCTCCCACATCGATACGCAGAGCACTCTTATGAAACTACAGAGCTGCTTAGCCCTTTTGTTTTGCAGACCGAGTCACTACCGAACCCTTTGGCAAATAGGAGATCCTCATACAGGCCAAGAACGTTATTTGTCATGTGGACTTTTGAAATTAACCTAGACTAAATTTACAGTAAAACAAAACGATCAAAGGGCCTGGCCTAAGAACCGATGGTTAACTATACTCGGGCCAACACATGAAACATAGGCACACCGACTCACAAAGAAAACTCCTCGCGTAACCGCCGTCTGTATTGTTTCTTGGGTTTCATGGTGTTGAAATAGGGTAACTTGATGACATCCGGCCAGACAGCTGGACAGGGGCTTCCACAGAGTCGACTAGAAGAAGAAAACGTGGAATAAAATGCCTGTGGACACAGCACTGAACAATAGTTCTCAAAATCTTTATCTTCCGGTAATGCCAACGGCTGTATATCCCTTGTAACATATGCTGGACGCCCATGTTATGGAAATTACTGGAACTGCAATTTTACATTGACTTAGAGGGGTTAAATACTTTGTATATTCACCCTCTAGTTTCTACGTGTATTAGACTCCCCATCTAGTGTACAATTAAGTGTTACTTCCCTAGACCCCTCCTGGCTCGGTTCCCGTTACTTTTTCTTGTTAAGCTGCAAGAAACCTAGGAGGATCACCTGATGAGTTCTAACTGAGCCAGCTCCTGGTTTGCCTGGAAGATTGGTTTTTTGGTGAAGAGTTCACCCAGGATACACCTGAAAGAAAAATAAATTGCAAGACATAACAAGTGGAGAACTTCAATTTTCACTACATTTTTTGTCTCTCCAACCGAGACATTTGGGAACATGGCGACATTGGCTTACCCGCAGCTCCACACGTCTATGGCTGGGGTATATCTCTCCTCTCCTAGAAGCAGCTCCGGGGGGCGATACCACAATGTAATCACTTTATTAGTGTATGGACGGCTGAAAATAGAGTATCATTTTTAGAGCAGTAAATCTCACCACTTGAAACCTAAACGTGGGACAACCTCAAGGAAAACAAAAATACATTATCTAAAACTGTCACATAATCATAAACACATTGAAAGACAGGCAAGTATGACAAAAAGACTCCCAGATAGGATCAAAAACCATACCTCTCTTCTGAGCTATAGAGCCGAGCCAGCCCGAAATCTGCCAACTTGATCTGACCACTGTAAGGAGAAATCACACATCAATATAAGGTTTCAGGGGGGAATGTTAAAAAAACACCGTCTGTCCCTTTGTCACCTGTTGTTTAGCAGGATGTTTGAGCACTTTATGTCTCGGTGGAGAAAGTTCTTTTTGTGGCAATATTCCAGTCCTTCCATTAGTTGTTTCATGAAGGATTTTATATGGTCTTCTGAAAACTGCACCAACCCAGACTCTAGTAGTCCCATCAAGTCGTGGTCCATGTATTCAAATACCAAGTAAAAGGCACCTGCAATAGAAGAAAATTAAGAGATTATCCAATTGGAAGAAATGCTGGTACACCCCATACGTAGTACAGGTTAACAGGGAACACACAGCTCAAACTGATGCTATTCTACTCTGTTAAAATGTATTTCCAAACATTGGTTTTTATAATTTTGAAAAAAGTGCCTTTGGCGGGAATCACCATATAGTGTGATACAGCAAAAAAACAAAAAAGTGATTCATGCGCTTATAGTGTGATACATGCTGACTGCTAATTCATATGACTGAGAAATCAAGGGGAGTTCAGCCATTTATATTTTGTTTTACCCATTCGAAATGTTCCCTCTAGACTCTAATGCATCTAAAGCCTAGAGAAACATGCACTCATGTAATAGTGGATTTTGAGTCATTTTCATACTAATTAAGCAGAAGTCACAGCAATAAATAAATCAGGAGCCTCTGGAAACCAATTCAGGCAGTGATTACGTCAAACATCTTCAGGAGGTTACCTTTGTCTTTCTTGAAGTCCAGAGCATCTTGTTTGTCTGTGACAATCTCTTTCATGTTGACCACACTGCGATGGATGAGCTGGCGTAAAATTTTGATTTCCCTGATGGCAGTTATAGGGAAACCCTCCTTCTCATTATCCAGGCGGACTTTCTTTAAGGCCACAAGTTCTCCTGATAGAAAAGAACAGTTGCAGGTGTTCAATATCTCTAAGAAACGGTGTAAAAATCTTGTGAATGTACCGTATTTGCTCAATAAGATGACCTGGAGCACTCTGCCTCCCTGCCATGCCTTTCAACCCCTATACAACCCTCTGCCTCCCTGACACACCTTTTAATCCCCCCTGACTCCAGAAAACCATTTAAACCTCCCCCATGACTTACCGGTGCATCCTTTACTTGTGACTCGTGCTTCAGACTCCCTGCTGTCTAGTGGGGCAGCCGGTGGAGATCTGTGCTGCTGCTGGCCAGTACTTCCGCCAGGGCTACTATGACTGAGCACCGGCATCACTTGACCTTCCGGTGCCCCACCATGGAAGTGCCGGCAGCAGCGGAGGTTGTCCGAGCGCACCCCGCAAACGTTCATCAGCTGCGAGATGCGCACAGACAACCTCCGCTTCTGCCGGCACTTCCTCTGGGGCTTCTATGGTGGAGCACTGGAAGGTCATGTATGCCGGTGCTCCAGAGGAAGTGCCAGCAGCAGCAGAGGTTGTCTACGAAGATACAATCCTTCCTCCCCAATATTGGTTGCACTATTCTACATTTTGTGCTAGTGGAAGAAAATGCTGGCAGAAGGTTAAATATCTTTTCAGACGGTTCAGCATCCCATGATATTCAGCAGAAATTAACTAAAAAGGAACGGATAAGCAGACTAAAGTCCACCAAATTAGCTACCATTTACCATAAACCAGACATTTATACTGACAGGTTTCACTTCTTACCTGTATCCTTGTCCTTGGCTTTGTAGACTTGTCCGTATGTCCCTTCGCCAATAATACCAATAATGTCAAATTTGTCTACGCAGCGTTTTCCCCAATCTGTTTCCGTCTGCTTTCGCTCGCCGTAACGGGGACAGCAAATTCTGCAGACAATTAGGGGTTAGTATAAGGTTCAAATGATTTGCTGACAATTATTTACTAAGATATATTAAAACACTGCTGCAATTGTGAGAAGAGAAGGAAGTTGTTTCCTACCTTCCCTAGATTATGGTAACTGTAGGCTTGAACAATAATACAACACTATAAATTTGTATTAATTGTATCTTCCTTATTGTGTGTGTGTATATATAATTTTATATATATATTATATGTAACTGTTTTTGTTTACATTTGGTTTATTGTTTGTTATTGATCAATATAGCAACATAGAATATCAACCACAGGACAATCTTTACATTATAAATTATAGATATATTCCGTAAAATATAACACTTGTACAATCTCCCAATAAAGTTTTTTTCTCGCATATGTACCCAACTATGTATAATTTCTACAATGAACATAGGGCAGAACAGCTTGATGTGTGTTGTGTACCATTAACATTAATATCAATAGTAGCAACATCCAGGCAGTTTGTAATCACAAGGCTTTAACCCTTTTGGTGCTGGGGTCATGGCATTTTTTTAAATTTCTTTTTAAAGGAGACTGGGTGACTTTTTGTGGTTTTGCTAAACACACACACACATATTTCACAATATATTCGTAAAAACTGATCCCCCCAAAAACAAACATAATTAGCCCCTATTTCCAAGACAAACATTAAAAACATTCTTCTTAAAAGCTCTCACCCCGATAGCCACATTTGGACCAGTATACAATATAATACGGTAAGAAGTGGTTAAATTACATAATCATCAAGCTTTCAGAAAGGTCCACACATTGGCAGTCTTATGCTTTTCACTTGAAGAGGTGTGCTGGGTCCTTTTCAGGTGGATATACATAACAATTACAAACCAGTACAAAAAATGTTTCTAAAGCTGCATTTAGTTACAGAAGTTGTTAAAGTCAGCACATTTGAAAGCACTAAATGGGTTTGTTTAGTGCATGGAATTGTAAAACAGTATTTGGGAAAGAGATATGCTTTAGGCTACTGAGAAAGTAAACAGAGCATTGTAAACACAAAAGTGTTTGGAAAATGGTTGTCGTTCTAAATTTACATAAAAGTTACCGTTGCTTAGCTTTGTCTTACCCGACAATAAAAAGTACACTTACTTTGGTCTCTTTTTTAAAGGTTGTTGAGGGGGTGTGATCGCCATCGGCTCTGGAGATTCTGGAGGAGATGGATCCCCGCCTGGGAGCTCAGGAGGCAATGGAAGATCAGTGAGGAGATGCCGGGGTCTCTGCTCCTTTTCCTTCTTGATGGGTTTGGGAGGAGGAACTTCTATAGAACTAATAAAGTACAGAAATAAGTAGTTTTTGACAAATTCTGCATACAATGAACACATTTTAAGAAAATGTCATTTTATAGAGTTGTAGCGTGTCAGCCATTGAAAGAATAAAGATTTTACAGGGTGAGCTGTCTTTAGAGCGCCTTGTACATACCTGTCTATGTCATCCTCTCCAGGAAGCAATGGTGGGAGCGGTAGGGGAGGCAGTGTTGAGGTCTTCAGGTGTGGGATGGTTAGATTGAAAGGCGGCTGTGATTTGGCTGGTGATGGTACTGGGGGCTGGGAATTTGCCTGAGTGAACAGAGATGTTCCTCTTGTATGGATGGAGGCCAAGGAGGCTGCTACAGAAGGAGGCAGAGGCAGGAACGTCAATGCAGGCTGGGGAGGAAGAGGTGGAGGAGGCTGGAGAGGTGTCGCTGGGCAAGGAGGGAGAGGTGGCAGCGGTGGCGTTGGAGGGGGAGGAGAGCAGGCTGGTAAAGGGGGCTGAGGTGATTGCAGAGGAGGTAAAGGCGGTGGTATCTCCTTTTCCTTCTCTCTGTCCGCTACCACCTCCTTTGGCGGCGAAACATCCTCTTTAATGGATGCCGGTTTGTTGTCCTTTGATACTGATGGTTTTGGGTCCTTAGCCAATAACGGTGGCTTTTTTTCACTCTCTTCTGGTTTCGCAGACCCAGTTGGTGCCCTGTTCTCCGTGTTGGCTGTAGATAACAGTTCCGTATCAGATACAGATTTTTCAAGTTTGGTAATTTTGGTAAGCTTTTTAGAGTCAAGTATAGAGATCGCTTTCCCCTCTCTCATGTCCTTTTTAAGCAATAACGGACTGCCCTTTGACTCCCTACCAGCCGCCGCGGCAGCAGCAGCGATTTCCTTCTTCTTGCGGCTCAGTTCTGCACCCAGACTGGAGTTTAAGGGCAAGCGGGCAGGTGAAATACTGGAATGGCGACTTCGCGACTGAGACTTCTGCTTCTTGCTGCGAGACGAGGATGAGGTTACCTTTCTGGAGTACACAGGACTCCTGCTTCTAGACTTGGCAGATTTCCTGAGATACAAAAAAAAATTTCAGCATTAACATTTTAAGTGCAAATTCAATTAGTTTTGAAAATCACACAATATCGATTAGTGATAGATGGATAAATTCCCAAATCTGCTCCAAAAGATCTTCTTGAGAACTTTAGATTTTTATTTTCTTTGTTAGCAACCACTCTGTTAACACCTTTTTGAGAATATACAGTATTTGCTCGATTATAAGATGACCGACCCAAATTTGATTATTCATTTAGAAAAAAAGAAAAAGCCTGAATATAAGACCTACACTATACCCCCAGATTTATACCCCTATATGTCACTCTGCCATGCCACCTTGCCCCCCCCAAGATATGCCTTATACCCCCCATTTGCCAATCTGCCCCAAGATTTGCCTCCCTCCCATTTACCAATCTGCCCCCTGATATGCTTTATTCCCCCCCATACCGATGCATCCCTAGACTTGTGCCTGTGATCCAGACTCCCTGGTGTCAAGCAGGGGCAGATAGTGGAATTCTGACACAACCTCCGCCAGGGCTTTCATGACTGAGCACCGGAAGGTCACGTCACGCCGGTGCTCTTTCATAGAAGCCCCGGCGGAAGTGTCTCCGGCTGCTGGAGAGGAGGATCCAGGTCCCCTGCAGTGCTGCGGGGGATCTGGATCTTAGTCTTGTAGTCAGACCTCTATTTGAGGTTGGATTATAAAAATGACCTCAAACATAAGAGAAGGGTTTTTGTTTTTTCCCCCCCAGAGCATTTGCTCTGAAAAAAACCTTGTCTTATAATCAAGCAAACACAGTATTTTACATATAAAGACTGTTCCGTAGCCAAAACAACTAGATTAAATCACAGATTAAAGGGTAGCTCCATCAATTATATAGTCCCTTTAATTTTTTGTTTGTAAATCGGTCGAGGGATTCTACTGACCCCCCCACCCCATATGCATTCCAGCCACCCAAATTGCTATGACAATCTTTTTCTAGTGTCCCAGACAATTATGCATTCATTTTCCTGTGGAAAGAAGGACATTGTGATACAACAGGAAATACAAAACACAATCGCAAAAGTAACACCTGACATACGTGTGATAATTTTTAAGTTATATAATATACTGGCACAATGTCACTTTACTTTAGGAGATGCGGCAACACTAAACTGCAATGCAAAGCCCCCTCTGTGGTCCCGTTTTCACAGCACTAATTGGCTGCATAAAACACCTAATCAACGGTAAGAAAGTGACAGCAATGGAGTTGACTGGAGAACAAGACGTCACATCGGCACAGGGAGGCTGAACACAACTCTGAAAGTCAAGAACCTGGGAGGGGAGGTTAACGCATGAGGGAATCTTGGCAGTGCTGTAACCCGTTTCATAAGCATAAAATACTTCCTACTTTATTATTCCATGTGCACCTTACAGCTTCTGCTCCAATGAGCTTTGTTGGCCCTGTATGATGTATAGTTAAATTACTGAGATTTCCTTAACGGTTCCTTACATAGACTTATGCATTATACAGGATCAGGTTACAGAACACACTTTACCCCAATGAGTAACAAACATTTCCTAAAGCACAATTTCAAGGAGCCAACAATGGGTTAGCGGTTGTTAAAACTTCAATACTTCATGTAAATCAGATAACTTAGGTGGTGGGAAAGAAGGCAAATATAGAATAGAGAGGGTATTCTGAGGATTCCCTAAAGGTATGGAAAAAAACCCACTTGAATGCTGAATTATATTTCCAGATTAAAGAAAATAAAAAAGTCACCTGGCTACGGGGCTCCGACTCACTGAACGCTTCGATACAAAGGGGCTACTGGACCTCCTGCGTCCGTACGGGCTTGGAGACCTCCCGCTGTAGGAGCCGCTTCCCCTCTCGTAACTAGAGGACCTCCTCCGGTAAGGGCTCACTGAACGTTGCCTGCGGGCGTAAGGGCTGGGTGACCGAGCATTGCTCTGGTAGGCAGCCGGCTCCCTGTAAGCTGGGCTGTCAGAACTCTTCTTGTAGGCCTCAGTATAGTTGCTTGATGCATGAGAACGTGGAGGACTACCATCATAGTCTTGCCCACCTCCTGACGCATCAGAATTGCTATCATCCTGCCTTGGACTACTTCCATACTTCCTGCGTGGGCTTCGACCTTTCCTCTTGGGGCTGTCAGAAGTCTTGTATCTTTTAGTCGAATCTCTCTTTCGGTGGCTCTTGCTCCTATCTTTGTGCCCCGACTTCAATTCTCTCTCTCTCCGAGACTTTTCTCGAACTTTAGACACACGAACTTCTTTACTACTACTACTACTCTTGGAAGCTCGTGCATTTTCTTCCAGCTCCTCTGCTGGCCTTTTGAGTGTGCCAGGTGTTCTGTCCTTGGCACTGGGTACTTTGCTTATGATATCTTGGCTCTTTTCTGGTTTCTTCTCTTTCTCCACCTGCTTAGTCCTGGGAGCATCCTTGGCTTTTTTGTGTTGGTGGCGGTGTCTGGACCGATGCAATTTTTCACTCCTTTCAGATGCCCTCCTTTCGTCATTTTCCCTTTTATCTGCTTTAGCTGGTACGTCATCCGAAAAAGTGTCAGAATCGGAGCTAATATCGTCGTACTCAACGAGTTTCAGTGTTGTAGGAGCCGCCTGTGGCTCAGAAGCAGATGGAGAGTCTTTGAGATGCTTGGACTTATGCCGTTTGTGTTTAGAGATGAGCCGTGACCGGTCTCTGCTATTGGAACTGCCACTGCTTTGTGGCATGGTAGATGCTGATGCTCCACTGTCCTTCTTGTTCCCATGCCGTGCTAGGTTTGGCATTCCTCTGCTAATCAGAGGAGAAAAATGGGGGGGAGGGGATGGGGACAAAAAAACCCACCACTATTGAAGGCTCTTTGACTAACTTCTAAATTGCACCACAAAACAAACCAAAAAAAAAAAAGTTCTATCCTGTCTCCTCCCTCATTCACGGAGGCGTTGAACTTCTTGTCACTACATAGAGATAGTATTCAGCCAGCCTGTAAGTAAATAAGAGGTTGACCAGAAAGTGGGAACTGCCTTCCCTCCATATAACTAAAACGGCAACGTTTTGAAGCAGATCGCAGTATCCTTGTGGTCTTCCAGTTCACTTCAGAAGGGTTCTTGAGTTATTATAAAGCTTATCCTGGTTGCCGACGTCCTTGAAATGGTTATTCGGGTCACTTATTCACTTCATGTGGATGTCATATCTCCATCTTCTGACTTATCCACCTGCTCGGGTTCTTCAGAGGGCATCCCTCAGGGCATATAAAGTCTGACTGCACCGAGAGGAGACCACCTTTTTACAAAGGGCTCTTTCTCCTTGGTGAAGCCGCAGCCTCACTGATACGTCTTTCGTTAAGAAGCTGCTTTTTCTATACAGAGGGGATATCAAGGGGGGCTTCCCATTCAACGTGGTCCTCCTCACAGGCCTATAAAAGTAGATAATGATGCCAAATCCTCTTCTTTCCACGCTGGCAAATGCAGGTGGGTGCCCGAGGAGCGGTCTCCCCACGCACGGAATAGTACCTGCGTGGTATTCAGTGGGCTGTCCTCGGGCAGGTAATGGTGGGGTCTCCTGTCCACTCACTGCTCGGTGGCTGGGCGTCTATTGCACTGACCACGCAGGAAAATAACGGTCTCTCTGGCCTCGTCTCTCCTCAGGCAGGTAATAGGGACTTTCCCCCGAACTCCGTGTATCACTGGAGGACCTTTTGCACTCTCTTGTCAGCACGGTGCGGCCTTGGCCTCTTCCCTTTCGGTTGTCAGCGCTGTACTCTTATTCACTATGTGGAATCTCCACGCAGGCGAAATGCCCAGTCAGGACGCGCCGGTCACCAGAGGAAGTTCTCGCGGGAATTCGGCGGGAAACCAAAAAAAATAAACGGAGTTCCCGGGGAGAAACGGCCGCCTTGCGTTACCACAGGCAGCGGTCTCCCTCCTCCAAACCTCGCGAGCTGTGCTGTTCCTACAGGCAGCAGCCTCCCCCCGAAAGTCTCGCGAGGATTCCCGATGCCCTAGCCAAATCTCGCGACAACTGTAGTTCTGTAACAGAATTCGGTGTTTAGAGCTCTGTGACGAAGGCGTAGAACTGTTGGAGTCGGCCACTAACGAAGTCTCGCGAGAGCTGCTCAGCCCATAGCACATGGTCGTTTTTCTTTCAGTGTGGGGGGAATTGTAGGTGGCGGGCTGGAGGGTGCTGGTATCTGCTGTCCCTGCATGTGATAACACGTAGTCTCCTACCAGTATTATTTCGTTCCCGTCAGAGCATGCTTAACAAAGCGCCATTATTCATATTACTAACCGTATGCAAGTCTGAATGAGATTTCTAACACTATGTATTAATATAATGGCTCAGGGCCTGAGATGCCTACTTACATCCCATGTTCACATGACTATTACATATATGACACATGTCTACGTCACACCCTGTGCCACCGCTCCCACGTAACGCCATGCGCTCAACCTTATCTACTTTATATTTACATTTATTTAAAGATCGCCGGCAGGTTAGCGGTTGGGGCAGCTGGCTGTCGGGTCAATCTCGATGACCTTGCTACCTTGACAAAATAAGGACAATCAGCAGCTAAGGTGGAGGGGTAGGGCAAGTGAACACGGAAATGGCACAGACAAGCCCGCTAAGAGGCCAGCGAGAGTAATATATATATATATATATATAGGTAGTAGAGGCTGGCGAGAATGACACACATATATATGTGCCAGTTATACGTACCAGTATGTCTCACAAGTGCTCGTTTAATTGTTTGTGTATTGTTGTTTCTGTTAGTCAAGTTGTTATGTTATATACTACTTGTTACGTGCTGTTTACCCATTGTATAGCGCTATATAAAACAATAAATAATATTGTGAATGCTCGTTTGGTGTTCTCCCTCATTATCGCTATAAAATATGTTTCTGCTCTATGAGTAAAAGGTAATAAGAATACGCTTTAAGTACATTTTATCAATGTATTACCTGCAGACACTGATACAAAATCATATACATATTTCGTTACCTGCTTCAAGCATTTTAATTTATGACAGGGGTTTTTCCCGATTGCACTTATATATATATATATATATATATATATCAAACCAGAGATTGGGGGGGGGTTTGCCAACCACGTATCACGAACGTGATGATGCACCTCGGGGTCTTTCCCGCTACATTGGTTAAAAACTGTCAAAATTACGAAACAAAAAAATGACACCATCATAAGTTAATTATTGGTTTTCAGAATTTTGGTACTAGATATATACATTTATGACTAATATACATATAAATTTATAGCATAGATTAGGGTGAATTCCCTTCGTGTGAGGCCAAGATCGGGGTTAATATGTACAGTTATGCAAACATGGCTGTGACCCCGCGTAACAATTATAACACTGTATGCGCTTTAGGTTAAAATATATATAAATATGTATAAATATATATGTGTAAATATATATATATATATCGTTTGGTATGACGTTTGTTTTTCACAAATTGTTCACGGAGCCAATACGCAAAGCAGCATGCAAACTCCGAAGGCCTACTACATTTATCACGGTTGCTATGGTGACGAGACAGGCCAGTACTGCTCTCGCGGTGTCTGGAGTTGGCATTCTTAGTCCCGTTGGAATCTCGCGAGATCTATGGGTTCTCAGCGACTGGATGTGCATCTGAGGTTCCGGGTACTGGGATCAAGGAGTAGGCCTCGGGCTCCAGTGCAAGGGAACCATCTGCGGAACCGGTTCAAAAGTGAGTGCGAGAGGGCTTCGTGGGTTCAGCTATCCGAAGGGGAGATCGCGGGAGGAAACGCCATGAATGCAGCCAGGGCCTCCCTCTGTGCTGCAGCTAACTTCAGATGTGGAGAGGGGGGAGAGGTGTGATCGGTGCCTGTATGGCGAGTGACTTGAATTGGGGAAACCCACTCGGGGGAGTAGGCGGCTGTTTATTGAGTGGAGGCAGTTGATGTGTAGAATCATGTCTGAAGGAGAGACCTGCATAGAGGAACGAGAGGGGGGAAGACGGAAGGAAGGGAAGGGAGTGCAGGAAGTAGTTGCTTGTGGTCAGAATAGAAGGGGGGAGACTCCAATTTTGGTAAAAGTCAAAGCTGTGAGTGACAGCCGCTGCCTGACTTTCATGATTGAGATTAAATCGGAAGTGACAGCAGCTTTCTCTCTGTACCCTCTGCCTGCTATTTCCTGTTTACCCATTGTACAGCGCTGTGGAATATATATATATATATATATATATATATACACATATACACCCCATACATGTGTAATAATGTATGTGATATGTCACGTTATAGCAAATCTTGGAATGCCAGAAGTGATTCTGGAATTAAGTCACTCTGCGCATAAGTGTATTTGGGATCAGGAGCTGAACAGATTTGAGACAAAAGGGTTTATTCAGAAAAGGTGGTGTTTTTAACTCTTTCACTTCACTGTTCGATTTGAAAGTCCAACACTGGCAGGTTTCTCCCGCAAGATGGGCTGATCTGGCCCCGTATAATGCATGAGTCAACATGTGAGGAGACATTATAGAAATCCCACTGATTGAGCTATACATTTTACAGTGACAGCCCTGCTCTTCCTGCAGCAGAAGCTTACCAGGTGGGTTGGACCATCATGAAGTTTAGTAGGGCGAAGGCACTGAGACGCATCTCTCCGGCCACAGCTCGTGATTAACTCCAGAATGAAACTGAAAGAGGTGGAAAGGTTCTTGATTATGGAGTTACTGGCCGTACTGTTCATATGGGGGTTATCCATATCCATGCTCGTATGGATCTATACGCTGAGGAGAGGACAGACTAACTTGTACAGAGAATTAACTTTGTACCCTTTGTTTTTATATAACTTTTTACAGAAGGATCCCAGACCCAGTTACAAGATGAGTTCCCTTTTAGAGCGGCTCCATGCCAAGTACAGCCAGAACCGGCCCTGGCCTGAAACCGTAAAACTGGTTCGGCAAATCATGGTGAGTTTTTTCTTATTTTTATTGGATTTTAACAAAGTGAACAATTATCGCAAAGAAAGGCCATAAAACGCTGCACATCGATAGCGCTAAGGGATAGTATATTGTTCCATCAGCGATTAACGTATAGTAAGTACTTTAATATGCGTTCTTCACAACCCAGCTTGCTTCCCCAAAATGCCGCCTAATCTGCTGTCCGGATTTCATGTCGATTTTGGCTGCTTGCTGGCATGAAACCTCCCACTTAACTCAACGGGGAGCCCTTTCATCAAACCTCCTGCTTGCTCACTGGCCATACATGCTATAATCATTGCCAGCCACTTCCGGCATTTGCTTGTGCCGCAGTTCCAGGTGGGCTAACAAGACCCTCAGCGGGAGACATTATCTCCAGCTATAAAAGGTTTCTTTTCCATGGTTTCTTTGAAGATATGACCTCCAGATTTTGGTGGATAGAATTCTAACGGTTATTTTTTTTTGTGTGAGATTAATTTCTCTGCCGTTTTGCAGGAGAAACGGACGGGAATGATGTCGGGAGGACATCAGCATCTTATCAGTTGCTTAGAAACCCTCCAGAAGGCTTTAAAAGGTATGATGCTACGAAGATCTCGTCTCGTGTTCTTTTCCACTCTCTGAAAAGTATTTTTTTTTGTAATATAATGTATAATCTGTGTATACGCGCTAAACAATGTGCTTTAATATCTTACAAAGAAGAGGCAGAGTCAGCGCAGTTGCATAGGACGTATGGTAGCTATACAGGAATTTATATAGGGTTATTAGATACAAATGCTTAAGCAAAGGTGGTCCCTGCTCCATAGAACTTACATTCTAAATAACTATTAACACATTAAAGAGCAGAACGGTTATAAAGGGGCTGGATACTTTTTTTATTATTATTTTTATTAATTTTTGTCTTATAAATAATTTTAAAACATTACAAACATGACTAACAAGCATTAATAAATTACATTTTAATTTTTTTATTTTTTTTTAGTGTCTTCTCTCTCTGCCATGACTGATCGTCTGGAATCCATAGCGAGACAGAATGGGTGAGTAGGTGGTCCTGCCTCATGTGGTGGGTAAGGCAGCTTGCGACAAGGGTTTTCGACCAGACGTTTCTACCGCTTAACTGTGCGTTTTAACCTAGACCAAAACCTAAGCAAAGTATTACGTTAAGCAAAGGTGCGCAAGACTTTTGTCCCCCCAAACATGAAAACCGTGTTGGGGTTCCTCTGTACAGTGACTCCCCAGCTTCTCTAACACCAAGACACATTGGCCCTGTAGTTCTAAAGTTCACAAGATCTTTTCTGTGTCTACTGCCCAGGCTTACGTCCCATCTGAGCCCCAACGGCACCGAGTGTTACATTAGCTCAGATATGTTCTATCTGGAGGTTCACCTGGATCCAGACGGGCAGCTGTGTGACGTCACGGTGGCGCATCACGGAGAGAACCCCATGGTACGTAGGTGGACTATGGCGGAATGACAGGTTTCTTTTGACGTTTGTTATTTGTATCTTCATTGATCGGCATCAGCTGATAATCATTTTCTATTAGTCTCATAACCTGTATAATTGTCAAACTTTTATTTCAATTTTCATATTAATGATATTTAGAAGGTGCATTATGCCTGGCAACATTACCTTTAATGCGACCCCACAGTATACATTTTTCAACTCTACAAATGATCCTAAATTTTTCCACTCAAGTTACAAAATAATAATATACTATTGTTCTTTTTTTTCCCCTCTCTAGAGTTGTCCTGAGCTGGTTCAGCAGCTAAGGTATGTTAATATTATGTATTTTGTCCTGTATTTGCTGGGGCGTGTAAATATGTTATATATGTTATATGCTCTTATGAAGATCTGCAGGATTATTCCTCCCCATTAAGTTATGCTTTCCCTTAGAAGACATAACACATGTACCAGAAGTCTTACAAGTCTTAAGTGGGTCCTTTTCTCCCACCAGGTTATTTTACTTATTAACCTTAGACAACAAATGAAACATCAGCAGCAGAACCCTTTAGATTCTTACCGGTTCTTATCGCTTTTTTAAAAAATTATTATTATTATTATTATTATTATGTTGCAGGGAGAAGAACTTTGAGGATTTCTCACAACATCTGAAGGGCCTGGTGAACCTGTACAAGGTGCAAGGAGATGACAAGTAAGTAAATATCTGATAGCAGCGGGATGCGGAGAATGTGTGCCTATAGCTGCCTGTATAGACCGCCATTTTTCCGTCCAGAAAAATATAATAATAATTGAGTCTTTAGTATCCGCAATACCTTATTTTATCGAATCAATATATATATATATATATATTTTTTTTTTTTTATCTACAGCAAACTGAAGCAAAAATATACCTTGCACTTCAGTCCCTTGAACTGGACCTCACAAAAATGGCAGCTATGTACTGGTAAGTAGATGCTGGTAAACGGATTTGGCAGGTAAAATCGTACGGCAGAGGGGTTTAACCGATGGGAAAGAAAACAATTATTGTAATTAATTGCGTGTCTTTCCCAGGCAGGCCACAAACGCCAGCGTGCTGGATAAAATCCTGCTGGGCACGGTCGGGTACCTGACTCCCAGGAGTGGAGGTAATAGCAGCTCTTGTGTGTTGTTGCGGTACCTCCTGGTGTAGGATTATTAGGAATGAAATTAATTTTAATCCTATTCTCTTTCCCTTTAATTAAACAGGCCATGTCATGAATTTGAAGTATTACGTCTCTCCGTATGATTTGTTTGATGATGTCACAGGAGTAACCTTAACCCTCCCTGAAGGTCACGGTGAGTGACGGGCGCAGACTTCCTTTATCTGCACATAGCGTATTCTAGATTCGGGACGTTAAGACTATTAGTATGATTATTTCAGTGCAAGGTGTATGTGAGATGAAGAACGTCCATCAGCCGATGCTGGTGCATTTGGTTTTAATGGCTGCAGGGCACACATTGAATTTGATTTCGCTGCCGCTGATGGCGTGCGCCAACTGCTGTACATTGCAATATCTCCTTTTCCAATTGGCACACGACCAAGCATTGTGTTGGATGTACTCTAACCATGTGACTCCCTTTCGTTCTTCAGCAGTTCCTCGTTCTCTTGGTCTGAATGTATCTGTCACCATAGAGGCCACTTCTGCCATGTACAAACTACCCATCGCTCCTCTGATTATGGGCTCGCACCCAATCGACAACAAGGGGTAAGATGAATGGCTGGTAGCCAAAATAACATTAATGGGTGAACACAGCCGTGTCTGTGGCCTGAGCGTGGATATTCCATGGATGAAGGTCTACTTACTGAATGAAAGTGTAACCTGTTTGTTCTTCTCCAGAACTCCTTCCTTCTCCTCAATCACGAATGCCAACAGCGTGGACCTCCCTGCTTGCTTCTTCCTCAAATTTCCACAGCCCATCCCAGTATCCAGAGCCTTTATCCAGAAAATCCAGAACTGCACAGGTAAGCTGGAATTTATTTCTTATACACATTCTGAAATAAACACACATACGAAGACAACCCAGAATCTTCTGCTACGCCAGCCTATATGGTATATCCGTTTATTTTGCTCACACTCCTGAATTACTTTACATAAAAATAGAGCTTTTTTTCACAAAGATGACTATGTTCTGACCCGTTCCCTCTTAGGTATCCCTCTCTTTGAAACACCCCCTACTTTCCTTCCTCATTATGAACTCCTCACCCAGTTCGAGCTTGCAAAAGAGAAGGAGCCGGGACCTTTAAACCACAACATGCGATTCTATGCGGTATGTATGTTCTTTGAGACGTGTTTACTAAGGCTGACGTCGTTCCAGAGGTGCCACTAGGTTTTGCTGTATTGGTAATGCCACCTTAACCTTTTCATCTCGTGACGTTGATGGATGTACAAAAGCAAATATGCTAGAAAAAAAATCTACTTATAAGATCTGTAGCCGTGCTGGAACCCACAATAAAACTTCCGAGCATCTTTCCGATAAAGTGATTTTGTAAACCTTCCCGTCATGTAACAGAGTCTCGTATCTGTGGCCAAGGGTAGTAGTCTTAAAAGTAGTGTCCAAATATCTTAAGAGTCTAGTTGTTTTTACTTCGGGCTAGAATCCATTTATCATACCTACAAATACAACACATGTGACCTCAGAAATATGTGTTTCAGCAGAATTTATCTAAACTATCACACCTGCTGCACCTGTACTTTGCTTAGTAGACAAAAAATGATGTAATTACTAAGATTCAGTCCTGTAACATTCTCGATCCAGCCGTCCGATGAGAACAAACAATTTCTGGGTGTATTTTGATTATTCTAACACCGCTTTCAACTCTCTATTAGTTCTAGAGCGGCTCTCGTTACCTACCAAGCTCCGTTGAAGTGCTGGACGTGATGTCTGTTGTATCCTACTAATAATATTCTTGCTATTCCCAGGCTCTCCCCGGTCAGCAACACTGTTATTTCCTGAACAAAGATGCCCCTCTCCCTGATGGAAGGAGCCTGCAGGGGACGCTGCTGAGTAAAATTCCTTTCCAACACCCAAGCAGAGTTCCAGTCATCCTTAGCTTGATCCGGCACCAAGTGGCCTGCAACACGCTGATCGGAAGCTGTGTCAAGCGGACGGTGCTAAAAGATGGTACGTAGCCGGCCAGAACAGATTCATATGTAGCCATTGGCGCTATTGTAGCCGTGTCTCATTGTGTTGGGGTTCATGTACTGATCCCCGATTCTTTCCTCCAGACTGCCCGGGGCTTCTCCAGTTTGAAGTGTCCCCCCTCTCGGACTCCTCCTTCAGCATCTCCTTCCAACATCCAGTTAACGATTCCCTGGTTTGTGGTAAGTAAAACCTGGCATGTCGGTTGGACTACAAAGTAATAATCTAATTGCTATAATAAGGATGAATTTATTTTTTATGGAAATCACAGAGCACTCGTTTTAGTTGTTTTTATATATATATATATATATATATATATATATGTGTTTATTCCTCCCCTCTGCCTTTAGTGTGATGTCTTGTAGGAAGTTACCTACAAGAAAGTGATTAGTTATTTAAGTTTTGCTGCCAGTGCTCGAGTTTCCAGTAGATCTAACAATGTTAATGGAAAGACAAGTGTTGAAGGCGTTTGGTAGTTTGGAGAAAACTATACCATTAAGCCAATGTCTTTGTGCGTGACGGATCCACATTCGTGAAATTCACTATTATTTTCTGTGTGTAAATGTTAACCGTGCGTGTGATGTCTCTTGCAGTGGTGATGGATGTGCAAGATTCCACCCATGTGAATTGCAAGCTGTACAAGGGGCTGTCTGACGCTCTCATCTGTACTGACGATTTCATCACCAAAGTGGTTCAGAGGTGCGTAGATACAGCGTGTGGGGTTTTGTTATGTAATCTGTGGATATGTTACACTTTCTTTGTCACTGGTGTGCTGCACCGGGATAGACCTCACCTTCTCGTGGGAGATCTCTGTGCTGCTAGTCTAGATGTAGCCGCTGGAGAACGTGTCTATGGGGGGAATCCTGCTCTGATGGCAGCCTGTGAGACTTATTATAGGGGGTTTAATTTGTGGAACTGTCTTGCTGTCACTACCGCTCTCCGATCGCAGACATATTTGTCTATAGAAAGTTAGAAGCTGCTTTGTGTCATTACGGTTTAAGTGAATGCTACACGTTCATGGTTTTCTCCTTTAATCTCATGCAGGTGCATGTCCATTCCGGTGACAATGAGAGCCATCCGCAGAAAGGCAGAGACCATCCAGGCCGACACACCTGCCTTGTCGCTCATTGCTGAGACAGTGGAGGACATGGTGAAAAAGAACCTCCCTCCTGCAAGCAGCCCTGGCTACGGCATGACACCTGGTTCCACAGGCCTTAGTGGAATCACAACTCCAACAAGCTCATATCCTCCAGGGCCCATTGCTACCCTTTTTGGCATGGGTCTGAAGGAAAGGCATGATTCAACAAGCCATTCAGAAGATTTCAGCAAAGTTACACAAAATCCTATTCTCACCAGCCTTCTGCAGATACCGGGAAGTGTCGGTGGGACACTTGGATCAAGTCCTACACCTCCGCATCACACACCGCCCCCTGTCTCCTCTCCAGCAAGTAACACTAAGAACCATCCCATGCTGATGAACCTTCTGAAGGACAACCCAGCACAAGACTTCACTGCCATCTATGGCAGCAGCCCCTTAGAGAGGCAGAACTCTTCCGGATCTCCACGTACAGATCTAGGTCCCACTGGCACCGGAAAACCGAAGAAAAAGAGGCCAAGACCAGGAACAGAGAAGATGAAGAACCAAACGGAAGACGATTTCCAAAGGGAGCTTTTTTCTATGGACGTTGATTCCCAGAACCCTATTTTTGATGTCAGCATGGCAGGTGATGCTCTAGACACACCCCACATCACACCTGCACCTAGCCAGTGCGGCACACCGCCAACAGTTTACCAGCAACCCATTCCCCACACTCAGCCTAGCATGCAAAGGATGGTGAGGCTGCCTAGCACGGATGCTATTATACCTGATGTCACAGACATACTCTCTGACATAGCAGAAGAAGCATCTAAGCTCCCAGGACCTGGGGAGGATTGTCCCAATCTTGGAACCCCGGTTAGAGACTCCTCCAGCTCTGGACACTCACAGAGCACCCTTTTTGACACGGATGTGTTTCAAGTAGATGGAGGAGGCGGCGGAGACAACCCGTACACTGACGCAGCCGACCTCATTGCAGAGGCCAATGGGAGCCCTAACAGCGATTCCTCTAATAATTTCTTCAACAGTGTAGATTTCAACCCAGACTTACTGAACAGTCAGAGCCAGAGTGGCTTCACTGACGATTTAAATGACGACAGCAGCCAGAGCGGAGACCACGATTTCAAGGACTTTCCTGGACAGGCTCTAGCCAGCCTAGGTGTAGTGGCAGGGCTTCCGATTGATGGAGGTGATGGCAAATATAAGATGGGACTTGGAGGAGACACAGTAGACTTTAGCATTATAGCAGGTGGCGGGGGCAAAGCACTAAGTGGGGTGGATATCTTGGAAACACACAGTGGGAGCCAGAGTCCTCTTTTGAGTGGGGAGCTGGGGAAAGACCGACAACAGAAGCAAAGGGTGAAAGAGAACAGCAATGGGGGAGCAGGTGGCGGTGGGATCCAAGCTACTGGGATTGACGTAAAGTCTGGAAAACGAAGTCGAACTCCCTCTAGTGATGGAAAAAGCAAAGATAAGCCAGCAAAGCGCAAAAAGACAGAGCCTGATGGCAAATCACCCTCTCATATAACCAATAGGCCCTTCACGCCACCAACAAGTAGTGGTGGCTCAAAATCTCCAGGGACTTCAGGCAGATCACAGACTCCGCCTGGTATGGCCACTCCACCCATACCTAAAATCACAATTCAGATCCCTAAGGGAACAATGAGTGTAGGGAAACCATCATCCCACAGCCAGTACACCAGCGGTGGTTTAGGGAGCTCTTCCAGCAGCAAAAGTCATCATGGCCACTCTTCATTATCATCCTCTACTTCCGGGAAGGTCAAAAGCAGCAAATCGGATGGGTCTTCTGGGATGAAGATGGGAAGCTCAGGAGGTGGAATGTACTCTGGCCAGAGTGGGTCTGGAGGGAGCCAGGCTAAAAGTGGTTCTCAGTCTATGGGCAAGCAAGGATCTTCCCCCATCACAAAGCATGGGGTAGGCAGTGGAGGTAGCAGTTCAGGGGGAAGCAAGACCAAACCTCAGGGGAAACCATCTGTGCTAATGAATCCCACCTTAACTAAGCCAAACATTTCTCCTTCACATTCTAGACCTTCGGGAGGCTCTGATAAGTTGTCATCTCCGATGAAACCCATGCCAGGGACTCCTCCTTCTTCGAAGGCCAAGTCGCCAATTGGCTCTGGGGGACCTCATTTGGGTGGAGTTTCTAACGCCAACATGAAGTCATCTTCTGGACTTGGGTCTGCAGGATCTCTCACCCAAAAGCCAAATTCCTCTTCTTCGTCCTCATCTTCTTCATCGTCTTCCTCGTCTTCATCTTCCTCGTCGTCTTTCTCAGGCGGTTCCAATGTCTCCCAGAACATCCACAGTGGTTCAAAGGGAAAGTCTCCAAGCAGAAATAAGAAGCCTTCACTTACAGCTGTCATTGATAAGCTTAAACATGGGGTAGGCACAGGAGGTTCTGGTTCTGAGGATGCAATGGATGGTCCTGGAGGTGGTGCCAGTTCTGTTGCCACCACTCATAGCATGTCCTCCAAACACGGTCTAGTTGGAGGTGAGTTCCAGGCAAAACGAGAGAAAAGTGAGAAGGATAAGGCAAAAGTTTCAGTTTCTGGTGGGCCATCTGATCCTTCTAAGAAAGGAGGAGGGGACCCTAAGGGCTCTGGAAGCACTGGTGTTGCAAAAATTATCATCAGCAAGCATGATGGAGGGTCTCCCAGTATCAAGTCAAAAATGACGCTACAAAAGCCAGGAGAAGGGGGTGGAGAAGGTATGAGATCTCAGATGGGCAAAAATTATGGCTCACCATTGATTAGTGGCTCTACCCCAAAACATGAACGCTGCTCACCGAGCCACAATAAATCTCCAGCATATACACCACAAACTCTGGACAGTGAAAGCGAGTCGGGTTCCTCCTCCATAGCCGAGAAGTCCTACCAAAATAGCCCCAGCTCAGATGATGGAGGAGGTGGGGGCAGCAGGACTCAGCCAGAGTACAGTGCAGAAAAACACAAAAAGCACAAGAAGGAGAAAAAGAGACTTAAAGACAAGGAGAGGGAGCGAGAGAAGAAGAAATCCTCCTATAGCATGAAGCCAGAAATCTGGTCAAAGTCCCCCATCTCCTCTGACCCTGGATTGACCATGGGCGCAGGCTCCCTGTTATCGTCCGACAGAGGGGCCAGACCCAGTCCTAGCTTTTTGATTGGCGAAGAAGATGACTTAATGGACGTGGCTCTAATAGGAAACTAATAGCTGTCCTGATGGGGTGGCTGCGTGCCTGACTTGGTGCCAGAAGGGCTACATTGCAAAGCGACGCGTCGCGTTACTCAGCTGGCACAGAAAGCAACAATTTCTAGTATTTTTTAAATCCCCTCGTTTTTACCACTTCTGTTTTAAATTTTACATTGGCTATTTTATTATAATTACAATGCGTTTTAACCTTGTCTAGAAATGTCTCAAAGTATTCAGCTTTAGAAAGGTATTTGCTGTTGTGAATGGCAAATTCACTGGAGAGGAGGCAAGCAGCCATTTACTTTTATAGCGGTGCTCACGTGATCATTAAAGCAGTATTAACGCACCCCCCCCCTTCCTGGCGGTGTTATTTTGGTAGTCGTAGTTCAGCTTTTTCTGAGCCACCTGTTGGCTGTCCCTTTAACATTTAGGCCATCATCTGTGTCTCTGTTTCCTGCTTCGGGGAACACGGGAAGTATTGCTGTCCCCGATACATCATAACCAAACCACTGATCTCTGCTGTACGTTTAAATGAGACTCGGGAGGCGGGAGGGGGTCACTTTATAGCGTTTTCTGAAACCGTCCTTAAGCTAATAGTGAAAATTGAGGATTTTTTTTTTTATTCTGCAAAACTATAGTGTAAATTTACAAGTGCAAAAAATATATATATAATGGCCTTTTCTTAAAGATGGATAATATCTGTAACCCCCTATTTAAAGAGTTAAAAAGTAAAAATAGTAAAAATGACTGCACAAAATGACTTTTTTTGTAAAAACATTAACATTCCAATTTATGAATGTGTTTTTTGAGAGAAATCTGATTCACTGAGCACTGCTACAAAGAGAAATGGATATTTTCAGCCTTGTGTACCGACGAAAAATGGTGATTCCCCCCCAAAAAATTGTTTTAGAACAGACAACATGATTTATTATTTATTTTAATTATTAGGATGTTCTTTCTTTCTAAGGAACAGGATGCCCCCCGTAGTATAGAGCAAGCCTCGGCGCGTGTGTGAGTGGGCCCCCCTCGGCCGGTGAATGTAGCCCCCCAAATGTATGTGTAAATGGGGGAAAATGCATTGATTTATTAATCTGGCCCCCCCGGTGAGTCACCCGGTTTCATATAACTATGTGGAGAGCCGAGCAGACAGGCGCACGTCTCGGTTTTGTTGCACTCGGCGTTAAATCCGCTGTGATTATAAAGAAATGCCTTATTTTTTTTAAGCATCCCATTTACCGATTTGTATTCCTGATTTTATTTTTAATATTCCCGTTTTTCATGTATCCGTGTTATGTAAATACGTGCGCTATTTCCTTTTGTAAATACTCCATTCTTTTTTTTTTCTTTTTTTTGTTATGTTAGTTGACAGCTTTTTGAAAAGAGTCGCAAAAAATGTTTGGTACAAAAAATAAAAACGTTTGGCATAAACTGGGTTTATTTAGGTGTTTGTGTTATCTTGGCCTGTTCGGGATTCCTTCCTCTGTGTCAGACGTGATGTCATTAGTCAGCAGAAGGCATGTTAAACGGACCCTCCGGCCATCATATGCACTTTAATGCTGGGGGTCCTTTTAATCTTCCAAGTGCATAGAGGATTTCTGCAGAATCCCCCCCCCGTATCCGTTTGTTCTTTTCCCTCCTCTCCACTACTTGGCGTGCAGGAGATTGGCTGCTTTAATGGGTTTACAGATGGGAATTGCGCTAAAGCTCTGGAGCTGCAGCTTCTCAAAGGTATGTGATTAATGACTGTACTTCAATATGCATTCTTTGATTAAAGGGATTGTCTCGTGTCCCAAGCAGCCTCCTCAACGATCCCTCCTAGACCAACCAAGAAACTTGTAGAGATTGGCACGTGATGATACAAAATGACTTTTGGTGAATCACATGACGTACCATTTAGAGAATAAACCCCTTCCACAGGACAGACTTGCCCCCTCTCCTACTAAACCGGTTAGGCCAGGTCCTGGGGTATATGGGGGCTGGTCGAAGTTGCGGACCATGTATTTCTCGCCGCTGCTCAATCTACACCCCTGCGGGGGTTACTCTATTTAGATCGTTGATTGTTAATAACATATCGAGATATGACAAGGTTTTTACCGGTTTACAAAATTGCAGGGAATTGGCTAGAAATCCATGTAATGAAAATATCCAATCATTGCTGACGTCCCGAGGACTTCTGACACCTAATGTGTGAATGACGAGAGCAGCAAGCAGTCTTATCCTGTGATTTTGTGATTTCTGTGCTCTTTCTGGTATTACCGAGGGGCTGTGTCGGTGTGTGATGTCATCATGGGCCCTCCATCAGTAGGGTGTTTACATCAGAATAGATACGTGAGGGTTTTGTGCCCTCGGACGACACGGGCTGTGAAAAGTGGGCAAATAAGTGGCATGATTCCTATCCTTATTTCTCCCCTTGCACTCCTTTTCCCGTCCGTGCAGTCCATTAAAAGTTTGGGTTTTTTGGAATTTTACTGGTTAAACTGTAACAGGGCAGTTTTATTTGAGATGCCTCCATCATATCACCGTCCTGGCTTAATGGGACCCTTTAGAATTAGCAGCATTTCTGTAAAAAATCACTTTTTTGTTCCATTGTAAGCAGAGGACAGTGGAGAACCCAAAATCCTGATGAGAAAACTCTGTGAATCCATCTAAAGTAATGTTTTAAAAACTTTATTTTATTATACAGCTTTTTTTGTTTGTTTTTGTTTTTTACATCTACAAACACAGACCTTAATCAGTCCTTGCTCTCATCTTACATCCATGTTGGGTTTATACGTACCCCATGCAAATATAAATTTCCTTACAGTATTGTCCTCGTCCGATGGGAGGATGTTCCATTGATCTACTACTCTCTGAGGAACGTAACCATTTGCTAGCTGTTGGTTATTATTTCTCACCCCAGGGCTGCTCTGTACTAATAATTATTTGATTCAAATGAATGGGATTTATTTTCATAAAGATAGAAATCACTTGCTTTTATTTTGTAGATGTAGCCTTTTTATTTATTATTATTATTTATATTATTATTTTTTATTATTATCCATCTAAATTAATAATGTCATGTTTTGGAGCTGCCCGTTTATCATAAGCCCTGATCTTCCTAAAGTATTTAGTGCTTCAGGTGCCTGATGTATTTTTTGCCCTAAGGCCCCCGGTAAATCCTCTTAGAGACGTGTTGAGAAGGAAATTAAAATCCCGGGGCAGATAATGCGGATTAACCCATTAAACGGCCCCCTCGGCTCCAGCTCCATCTGGAACTCAGTGGCGCTGGCGCTTTAAATCCCTGGCAGTCCCCTTTCTAAGGATTCCCGCGGTAATGACGTCAGGTTTAAATACCCCATGGTCTGTTTCTATTGGCTGATGACTGCAACAAAAGGAGGAGGGGAGTATCGGGGCCCCTGGGGGCCCAATTTTAGACATCGAGTTCAGGTAAAACAACAAAACAGAGGGGGTTGAGGTCCCTGGGTCGTGAGCGGCTCGGAATATTTGCGGCTGGTTTTTAGTTGGGTCCTCAAGGCTCCGATCAGCTGTCAGCTTGTAATCCACGCCTCTTCTTGCTCTCACTGTCCAATCAGAGGCGTCGATGCTGGCAGGTGCGGGTGTTATTGTTTTGAGCTAAAGTTAAAGGCCTCGGAGACGGGAGAAGAGTCGGGTCTGTCCGGTAATAACACCGACGACGGTTCTGCCAGAGGCAGCCGAGATCCCCGGTAACACCCAAGGGGTCCGTTCATTGGACATTCTGAGCAAACAGGGCGTAGACCCCTGTTAACACCGGACCCAGGAGCCTACCTCACCCGGTAACGTCTTCTGCCAACACCCGGAGTGGAGAGCCAGAACCCCGGGGAGCCGCGATAGGTCGTCTGAAGACCCTCCCGGGAAATCCGGGCTCATCGACCCGCGTCATCTGGGGTACAAAGGGGGATTTGGACCCCCAAGACACTCGGTGACGCCCGCAGCCGCCCCGATGAGGAGAGAGATGAACGGGGTGACCAAGAGCCGGTTTGAGGTGTGACACCGAGCTGTCTGGTTAGAGGGGCCTGTGTGTGACGCGGGGAGGGGGGGCGAGTTGTGAGCCCCGCCATGTAGTACGTGAGCGGGGGAGCTGGCGGAGACACCGAGCTGATTGTGAGGTTGGGAGGGGAGTCTGCAATGGAGGATGGCACTGAACAGAGAGTCTGGTCTGGCTCATATACCGAACTGGCTCTGATAGGCTGGTAGATACGTGGAACAGGCTCCCAGCAGAGGTGGTAGAGGTTAACACAGTAAGTGAATTTAAACATACATGGGGCAGGCATATGGGTAACCGGAATCTAAGATAAGACCAGTCTTTAAAGAAGGGAGACTAGGAGGGCTGATGGATGTCTGCCGTTGGATTAGGGTGTGAAAGTTGTGCTGTTGGGGTTTCTGTCAGTCATGGGGGGGGGGGTTGTGTGCTAAAAGCTGTTATACAGAGGCAGAATGGGGTTGATTCGCTGTCGTTGACTCCCCACGAGGGGCTGTAGGTGACGCGGGTGTGTTTGTAGGCACTTTATAGCAAGGGTGGACCCGCCTGGCGCCCTGCTATTAAACGCTGGGAGGATTTGTGACATCACGATTACCGTCTGGGCTCAGGAAGAGCCGGTGTGACAGAGCGCTGACGCAGCTCACCGTTTAGTGAATAAGATCCGGTGCGATGTGTCAAAAATAACACGTTATTAAAATCTAAGTGCAGCAGTCACTCGGTAACCGGAGTCCCGTCGGGGGTGAAACGGCCGTCCATGCGCGGCTGTCTGTCTCCTGCGCCTCTTTAAAAGCTGCCTGGCACAGGAGCTCTACGGGATCCCTGTATAAAGCGGGTTTAGGGGCAAAAAAGAGGTGATCGTCGTCGAACCGATCTGCATGAACCTACCCAGAACCCCCGGCACTATAGGATCTCTGTCTTGCCTGGTGGATGGAAGTTCTTTTCCGCCAATCCTCCTTTATGCCCTCAGTCCAAGTGCCAAAGCCCTGTATGGAGGAGCGGATCCGGGCCGGGCGCGTGGAGGGGTAAGATCTGAGTTGATAGCGGGCATGCAGGAGTACGCAGATCTACAGGTGGTCTTGCAGATGGGGCTGTTGTGGCTTTTGAGGGTAGGTGGGCTTCATAAATACCCCTACGGCACGCGTGCCGGTGACAGATCACAGGAACGCCGCTCCGCACTTTGCTTGGTTTGTGCCGGAAGCAGACAGGTAATTGGCTCGCATCGTAAATACCTTTGTCTGAAATCACCCAGACAGCGTTAATGTCGTTATAAGGAACTGCGCGACTCTTGTGCCCTCCGCCAGTATGACAGCCAGCTGAGAAATAGCAGGTAGGACCTTGAGAAAGGAGAGCTAGCTCCTCAGTCAAGCTGTAAATCCCAGCATGGTTGGCTGAATATCCTGAGCGATAGATGTGTACAGCGGGTAGGGCTCTTTACCCGCTGTGATGGCGCTATGAGTGTTGGATATGCCAGGCTTGGTACTGCTTGATACAGCGATAGTTTTCATATCTCAATAAGGGGGGCAGTTATGGGACCATTCATAGGAAATAGAGAAGCCCTGAGAGTAAGGTTTTAAACCAAATATCATCTTGATGATTAGCATTTGCAACCAGGGTGTAGCCTCCCACTCCCAGTACCATAGGACGATCTAGGAAGGTTGGTCAGGAGTATAATAGGTCTTTAATTTACCTTAAACACTCCCCTAAAGGTTTGGATGATATATAATCAAAGATCTATCTGGTTTGGAACAGGCGCTGGTTACCAAGGTAATGGGTTATTTGTATGTTTCTTTGCTTTTGGGAGACTTTAGTATTGGGGTTGGTAGAGTTTGGGTGCCCAGTGACGTCTACTTCAAAGTATGGTGTCCATCAAGAAGAAGTCCAGGGTAAATGGAACAAAAGAAAGAGAGAGATGGGGCAGACCCGCATGGTGCTGTTCCCATGATGGAATAAAGAAGTACTTCCATCAATCTAATATACGGATAACGAGAAGCTAAGTAATCTTTATGACTTCATATGGAGCTACAAACTGTACCCACACTTTAAATACTGGATTTCTACACAAAGGCTACTGGGAGTTGTACCAGAGCTGTGTAACTCGTGGGAAACTTTGAGAAGTCCTTAGTCCAGCGATCCAAGGAAACCAAATGTGCTTCTTCTTTGAGAAGCCACCGTATGTAGTCTACGTAAGGACAGGAGACTTTCCAAATGCCAAAACTTTAGTAAACTTGGCTGTCAATGTGGAATCCATATAGAGAGAGACGGTGTAAGAGTGATCTGTGTGATTACGTTTAGGCGGTGGTATTTTCTGACCATCAGTAATGTTGTAGGTTGTGAGATGTAAAATTTAAAAAAACTCCAGCTGATTCTTTTGCTTTCATAAGACGGAGAATGTTTTTCTAGGGGAAAAGAGGAATAACAGCTTTTGGGTTGAAAATTTGCTGTCCACATGGTGAAGACAACAGAACAATCGGTTAGAACTAGACTGCAAGATGTCTTCTACAGGAGTTGTCTACCTTGTTATTCCACTTTCACTACCGATGTGATTCTGTGTGTTTTCAACTATACCCAGACGTCTTCACTGCATGAAGGGGAAACATCACCAGAAATAAATTATATGGCAGAAAGAATTTGGACACCGCGTCTGGCTTGCTGATCTGGCTGTTTCAGCCACGTCCATTGGTGACCAGTATATCCAATAACCGCCAAATCCAGACCGTAGCAGTAGAATGGCCGTACTGCAGAGCTCAATAAAGTTTGTGTGGCGTTGTTCTGGTTTGCCACCTTTCCAACAAGTCTGTTTGTCGCATTTCTGCTCTTCTAGAGCTGCGGTGGTTGATTTGTAAGTGGTGTTACTGTAAAGTGGAAACGTCTAGGAGTAACAACAGCACAGAGAAGACTGCTGAGTGCTAAAGAGTATGGAAAACCCATACACAAGAACTGATCTCCAGGAGATCTACGAGAGAGATTTTCAAGGCTTCCCCGTCTGGCAGTCCAACCTGAGTACAAAGCTATAGAGTTTGGAGGACTATAAGTGGTCTTGGGCTGTTCTTCATGATTTGGCCCAGGACCTTTAGCTCTATTGAGTGGACAACTTACTGTTACGCCATACATTGCCATTTTATGTACTTTTCAACTTTGTGGCAGCAGTTTGGGGATGGTTCTTGTCTGGTACAGAATGGGCAATGGTTCTGTGCGCAAAACAAGGTCCATACAGAAATGTTATATTGAGATTGATGTGAAAAAAAATCTGCCTGGTCTGCATAGAACCCTGCCCTCAACCTCCTCTTACACCAGATGAACTGGAATGCTGACTTCGAGCCAAGCCTAATCACCCACTATCGCTGTCCGACCTCGCTAATGCTCTTGTGGCTGAATGGAAGCAAATCCCCTCTGCAATTCAACACATAATGGGAAGCTGTCCCAGAATAATGGAGGCTGTTATGGCGACCAACTCCAAATTAATGCTGCTGATGATTTTGGAATGATACGTTCGATGAGCAGGTGTCCACCTGCTTTTGGCCATGAAGTGTAATAGGAATTCTAGTGAAGTGTAATAGTAAATTCTGTATGTTGTTTCTACATATATATTATAATTTGTCATATACAGGTCATATTCCATGAAGGATTTATGGCTCTCTATCTCATAGGGGGGGGAGAAGAGGTCGATTTTCTGGAAACGTTTAGATATGTTAAAATATAAAGATAATGAGAAATAGAACAAGAGATTGTGATTTGAAGGTGAAAGATTAAAGGTTAATGTGTAGGATGGAAAATGTAAATGGAATAATTAAGATTAATGGCATGTTTAGTATGCCGAGTATTCGGCATTTGGGTTTTTAGTACTGTCCTATACATACTTGATTTTTTTTAAAATTTTTACTATTAAAATAAAATAATGAAAATCCATCTTGGACATTATCTATATTGTCCACCTCGATACCTGGTAAAACTCTCCAGGTAAAGAGCCTTGCTTCTCTGTGTCAGCTTCTTCTCGAGGTGGTGTTTGGTCAGGCCTGTTTCACAAATCGTCTGCTCAAATATTCGTCTAGCTCTCCTACTCACATAAAGTAGTAATATCAGTACCTGGTAGCCCACACTCCATATGGGAACAGAAGCCCTCATTACCCCTTCAGCTTATCCCATTTACTAAGACAAGTAAGTGGCTGGTTGTTGAGATCCATGCGAAATGTAGTCGGTGGTTACTGGTGGCTTGGATTTGGCTGCTCAGGAGTCCCTTACCCTTTTGGTCACTGCAGTGTTTAGGGTCTCACCCCAGGACTACATGATATAAACATACATCATACAAACGACAGGGTAATCCTCATTTCTGTCCGGTGCCAGCTGTCCAGATCTGTCAGGCCTGTGGCCTGCTATGCCCAGCAGTTTTGAGACCGTCTGGAGTTACTGCCGATGTGCCGTTCCTCAACGAAAAACTAAGGGTCACTGGGGGTGTCTTATGGGCATCAAACCCCTGCCTGCATGTCCCCTACTCGCCAGGAACAGATGTTCAAACATGAGGTCCTACAGAGCTTCTCCAGTCTACATATCTGCGCTAATTATGATTTGCTCCCTTGTACCTCTCGCTCCTTCTATCCCTCTCATCAAGACTTTAGTCATCTGCACCCTATTGAATACTCCATTTCTTCTCCACATGTCCACATGTTGGATAAACCCCTTTTGTGTGTATTGCGTGGAAGTAGCCGTCTCTCCACTCCCTGTAATTATTCCTCCTCTCCCTTTTCTTAAACCCGTTTGGTTCCTGACTGCGTGTGTGTTTTGGCCAAAAAAAACCCTGATTTATAAGCGGTGAACAGAACCTACATGAAGTGGCAAATATATCGCTGAGTTCTAAGCAGGGCTCCCGGAGTGCTTTGTGCAGAGGTGTGGCTAGCTGCATAAAGGGTGGAGATAGCCCTGCCTGGAGGCGGAGCTACCCCAGATCACCTTAAATCAGCTGGGAGTAGTTGGGCAGTGGGGACAGCCAAACACGGGCTGCCTGGGGAAAGAGACCCCCTCTTTAAGCATGGAGGTATTCTATATCCTTTATGTCACTTGGCCGCTTGCAATATCCTTCTTGTCATTGAATGAACTATTTTGTTGAAAATCACTCTTTAAATACTATATCCAGAAAAAAAAATAATTGTTATCACGCAAACGTAGCCTCCAAAAAAAGTTTTATCGGTCGTATCAGCCACACACTTCTTATCGTTTGTTTTCACTGCAGCGTACAACCCGTGTTCTTGTATTGACCTTTATCCGGTTATACGAGGCGCAGGCGGTGTTGCCGTGGTCAGGTTCCAGAACATTAGTGTGTATTCGTGGGTGTACACGAGGCATTCTTAACTTGGACCGTTCCATTAGCTGTTACGGTGATAAGATCCCTTCAAAAGTTGAACAAGAATAACTTTTTTTTCATTTTTTTTATATATTTTATTTTATTTGAGAATATTTTTTAGAAATATTTGTCACCGTCACACTCCGGTGTAGATACTGCTACAAATGGCCTATATAATGAGTAATAAGATGCCCCGCGGAGGGGTACATTGCAGGGTTAATAAAGGGCAACTTTTGCCACCACAGCTTCTGGCATAATGAAATTAATAGATTAAAAGGGCGCGTGGTTAATGTGTTTGTTTTTGTCGATCATTGTTCTATGGAAATATATTTCTTAGGGAAATTGAGATCTTTAGCAAAGTCTGACATTAGCCTGTCTAGTCCGTTTCCTGTCCTGATGTTGTTTCCATTCTCGTAACCCCACCCTTGAATGGGGAGGAATAATAACTCGGCCTGAGAACCAGAAGCTCCCATGGTAGCTCCCATGGTATACACACAGCATGGGGTAGTAGTACGTAGTTGTATTTGGTGTGTATGGTTTATGAATGGTGAGAAATGTATTACTGGATGTTGTCCTGTTAATGGTCAGACAAGGGATTGTGTTCTGAGATTATTACTGATTATTTTTTCATTCTCTCTTTCTCTCCCTTCTTATTTTTTATAGATGTTCTCAAACAACGATGAGGCTCTCATCAATAAAAAGCTTCCCAAAGAGCTTTTACTTAGGTGAGTAGAAAACATGAAGCCCGATCACAAGAGGTGCCATCGTTCCACTGAACGGCGACTTAAGAAGATGGCTTTGTAGAATACGAAGCCTCCTAAAGTCCATGGTGATATTGAGTCCGGTTATACGATCATTGGGACATAGAATAGTCTTGGCCTGGTGTCCGTTCGTAAATCAAGGGTTGGGTTCTCATCCAAGTAACCTCCTATTCTTCCCTCACAGGATCTTCTCCTTCCTGGACGTGGTGACCTTGTGCCGATGTGCTCAGGTGTCAAGGGTACGTGAAGAGGATGATGGGTTTGGAGGACGAATGCATAGCGAACATGCGGTGTACCTGATGCCTTTAGGCAGCGTGTCACTGATTTCCCTTCTCTCTGGTTTTTAGGCCTGGAACGTCCTTGCTCTTGATGGTAGCAACTGGCAGAGAATTGATTTATTTGATTTTCAGAGAGACATTGAGGTACCAAGCGTACAAAAAGCTTCACTTCTCGCTCTCCTGAATCTCAGACTCCTCCATTGCTTTTCTTTCGATTTTCCTCCCGTTCCTTTTTGGTTTATATCGCCTTCCCCTTTGTGTCTTGGGCGCCATTCTATTTTCCGTCTTCAATCTCCTTTGTAATGTTTCAGGGCCGTGTAGTTGAAAACATCTCCAAGCGCTGTGGGGGTTTTCTACGTAAACTCAGCTTGCGAGGATGCATCGGCGTTGGGGATAACGCTCTCAGGTACAAAACACATCCTTTGGCTTCCTCCCACTTTCTCTTTTTATTGCCCTTCCGTGTTCCTGATTTACAAAATTTACAGAAAGTGAATTATTTTGAAGAAAACCTAGGTAGAGATTTCAAATGATGCCAATGAATAGAGTCAAGAAAAGAAACATCCCATGTGTGATATGTGTTACAATCTATCTACTAACCGCCACTGTATGACAAGATACCTCTGGATGGCCAAGCTTCTGACCTGAAAGACGTAGACTGCAAGCATCATATTAAGTACAGGTTGCGGTAGAGCGCGTTGTCTGAAACTCAACCAAAGAGTAATAACCGATTAATGTTGAGCTGAAAGGCGTATCTACTTAATTTGTTTGTCAGAGGGGAGCTAAAAGGATTTGGGGCTCTTCACGTCCGGGGGTGGGGGTGCTGCCAATCTCTAACGTGTCTCTACGGGGAAAAACAGGATATGCAATAATGTTCTCACAGTCATATGGCTAATATTTTGCTTCTTCTTCCTGTTTATTTTCCCAATTCTCACTACCCACTGACGGTTTTATTCAGATTATAAATCTATACCTTTTTTTGTTTCTTTTTATAACAGAACCTTTGCTCAGAATTGCCGTAACATAGAGGTTTTAAATTTGAACGGTTGCACCAAGATTACTGATACGTAAGTATCTTCTCTAAAGCATTTGAAGAGAAACGCATGAAATATCTCTCCGTATTCAATGTCATATAATAATTACTGTAATAATTACTGTTTGTTTTTTTGTAGAGAGGGTTAACGCGGTACGCACTACGCCGCAGCTTTGGCGCCAGGATTTTAAAGGTCCATACGCCGGCAGGGGGCTCCTCCTGCCATCAAACGATGCACCTGCACTTCATTGGTTGATGGCACACAAGCCCCCTGCTGGTGACCAATAGAGTTGCTCGTATGGACCTTTAACTTTTGGAGCGGGGAGACCATGGTCTCCCCAGGCCGGCCAAGTTCCGCCATCAGGAGTTTAAAGGCCCGTGCGAGCAACTCTATTGGTCGCCTGCAGGGGCCTCCTCTGGCATCAACCAATTGGAGTCACTCCCATGGCTCTTTAGCCTCTGACGGCGTAACTATGGATTCCGCTCCTGTTAACCCCTGTGATGCTGCGTAGATAAAATGGCCTAGATGGGGAAGGGACCAGGGTCAAACAGAAAGATTTTTCGTGTTGTGTCTCTTCGTATACGTTTTGCCGCCGCCGCCATGTTCGTTATTCGGACTGAACAACGAAAACACACCATGCATGTTCCTTTTCTTGTTCGCCCGAATACGGATGCACAAGTCTAGTAATTACCGTGTTGTGATGATGAATGATTTAATGACAACCTGATTTTGTTTCTTTTCTGCAGAACCTCTTCAAGCCTCAGTAAATTTTGCTGTAAACTGCGGCATCTGGACCTGGCGTCCTGCACGTCTATCACTAACCTTTCCCTTAAGGCACTTAGGTGAGGGGAGCTCCTAGCAGGACCTTGGGGTGGGGATTGGTATAACCAGGAAAGGTGGTTGTAGAACCTCAGCAAAACAGACTGAATAGGCATGACTGCCGAAGGACCTTGGCCTTGTACACATTTGTATATATTATTATTTATTATTATTATTATTATTATTCATCCTTTATATAGTGTCAACCATGTATGCAGCACTTCTCACAATACATATATTCAAATGATATGACAAAACTAGAATTGACGGACCAAAACAAACTGATAAATGTATGTAAAGAGGGATTTATTGTACATATCATCACTAGTTTCCATTTCATAGTGAGGGTTGCCCTCTTCTGGAACAACTGAACATCTCATGGTGTGATCAGATCAGCAAAGATGGGATCCAAGCTTTGGTTAAAGGATGTGGAGGGCTTCGATCCCTGTCCCTCAAGGGTTGCACTCAGGTAATACATCGCCTCCCCTTTATATATGCTAAAATAAAGATTATACGGTTGTGTATGTATATATAATATAAATATATAATGTATCGTACTTGTCGTAGTGGACCTGTCAGCTACATGTCGCTATACAACATCAGTCTTATCTGTTGGGAAATCTGTTAGATGCTGTGCTGAGTATGTTTACCTACTTTTTGTTTTATTTGCTGTGGAATCAAACAATATATATATTTTTAAACAGCTGGAAGATGAAGCTCTCAAATATATTGGGTCTCACTGTCCGGAGCTCATCACATTAAATTTACAGGCGTGTTCAGTAAGTTCCCACTGTTTTATGGCAAGTATATATAATATATACAGACACCTATAAGAGGTCCCGGCCCCTGGTGGGTACATATTCAACTCTTGTCCCAGCTGTTACTGCCTCTTGTTTTAAGCAGCAAATCACTGACGATGGGCTCATCACGATTTGCCGCGGATGCCACAAGCTCCAGTCTCTCTGCGCTTCTGGATGCTCCAACATCACAGACTCCATTCTTAATGCACTGGGACAGAACTGCCCCCGTCTCAGGTAATGGGCTCGGTACCCCGCATAGTGAAGAATAGTTACCGAACTCGGGCAAGATGCTTGTATATTATTTAGCAGTAAGCACATCTGATTTTATGCCAGTACCCGCATGGTAGTGTCCTTGGTCACTTTCTGGATCTAATAACAGCAGAAAACCCTGCTTTCCAACAGCTGGTAACAGGAAAGAGTCCATGATTGCTGCATTTATGGTTGAAGGCTTTACTTGACTTTTCACCTGGGAATGGTGACTTTTCCTTTCATCCAGTGGCTGATTTGTTAGTTGTTTGGGTTATCCTAGACAGAATTTACTAATAGTGACATATGAAACCCTTGGGATACTTATGATGAAGCCAAGGACTACAGAAGTTATAGCTTTAAAGGGACAGTATTGTCCCCCATTTTTTTGCACATATTTGGTACATTTTAAAGAGTGCAAATCAGCGCAAGCATTATTAAATTATTGGAACTAAAAATCAGACGTAATGAATAATGCTGCTTCTCCATCTGACTATCTCTACCATAAAACACAGTTTGTAGCACTCCTGTATTAGGGGGGTTGCGGGAATGAATTACATGTATGTTCTATCATCAGTGTTCTGTTAGCATATGCGCTGCTGCTGCTCCCATTAAGTAGAATGAAAGTGCTAATGAAAATATAAATTCGCAATTAAAACAACCATTGACGTACTCCCGGACTCTATTGCCAGTGCCCATGGGAATCCGCGGCTAAGCAATTCATGCCGCAGTTTGCATGCGGTGTAACGGGGTACTTTACACAAATGATTATGTGCACGATCATTTACATAGGGGTTGGATTGTAAGGCTTTCATTTAAAATAAAAACGTCTTCATCTTAAACAGAATACTTGAAGTGGCAAGATGCTCACAACTGACAGATCTGGGTTTCACCACCTTAGCCAAAGTAAGGATTTTTTCCCCTCTTTTAGTCTCTATCCCTATCTGTCTCTATCTCCACTCCAGCTTTTAACTCTCCTCTTTCCTGCAGAATTGCCATGAGCTGGAGAAGATGGA
This sequence comes from Spea multiplicata, assembly GCA_009364415.1. NCBI lineage: Eukaryota > Metazoa > Chordata > Amphibia > Anura > Pelobatidae > Spea > Spea multiplicata. Next base: position 822,720 of record VKOC01000010.1, read on the forward strand.
TCTGGAGGAGTGCGTCCAGGTGAGACATTCTGTGCTTGGATTAATCCATTGAACGTTTCCGCTAGTGTTGGGTGTGGATTCCAAGTTGTCTCCCCTTGTAACATGTTGTTAACATGTTTTGTGCTAGATCACAGACAGCACTCTTATCCAGCTCTCCATACACTGTCCGAGACTGCAGGTTTTGGTAAGTATCGAATATTGGGGTATAAGAGGAGGCGTTAGAAGAATTGCAGTGGTACACAAGACTAGATGCTGTGTCTGTATGGGGTTGATTGGCTGATGAGGACACTTCTCATACCTGGGAAGGCATTGATTATTAGTCGAATTGTTGGATCGTAGGAAATGGGTTAACCAGTAGTGACCTGTCCTGTGCTCAGAAGTACAGATACTTAGTAAATAGCTTCATGATAATATTGGTGGAAATTCCTGTAACCGAGCTTTTCGCTCTGCAGAGTCTGTCGCACTGTGAGTTGATCACAGATGACGGAATACGTCATCTTGGAAATGGGGCATGTGCCCACGACCGACTGGAGGTAATCGAGCTGGACAATTGTCCTTTAATTACCGATGCGTCCCTGGAGCACCTCAAGAGCTGCCAGAGTCTGGAGCGGATCGAGCTGTACGATTGTCAACAGATTACGCGAGCGGGCATCAAAAGGCTACGGGTGAGAAGAAAATAGCATTGTTCTTTGGGCACATGTTGCTGCGTTGTAATTTATAAATTTAGTTAAACTGTCTATATTGTGTCTTTACTATTGCTTCCATTTCTCTTTCAGACACATCTACCAAATATTAAAGTCCATGCCTACTTTGCGCCGGTCACTCCACCTCCCTCAGTGGGAGGCAGCCGGCAACGTTTCTGTAGATGTTGTGCCATTCTATGAGAAAAGAGACTTCTTGGCCACCTTCTTCTCCCTTCCTGTGTGGGATTCCAGATGGACTCTTTATGACCGAACGCACAATGCGACTAGGGTGGTGGGGAAAGGGAGTGGAGAATGTCCTCCCTTCAAGTGCTCTCCTACACTTAAAATGTGGTGGTGTATGTGAGCCTTCAATATTTTTTTTTAATTTTTTTTTATTATTTAAAAAAAAAAAAAAAAAAGACTGTTGGAAAGTGACTTGGACAGCTGGGGGGATCCTATAGCACTCCAGAAGTTAATCAGTCTTTAAAGCAGAGGATCAGCTGCTAAGAAGAGGAGGGAGAAGTCATCACATTTGGGTCCTTGCTCCTTGCTCCACCGTCTCCCCATAGCCTGTTTAAATGAGATGTACTTACATTGAAGAGGCACACGTGTTTTGTCGTACTTTGGAAGAGAGGGTGGTCATCTTACCATCTCTAAGCTTCTCACAATTGAATTAGGGAAGAGGCACGGGACGCTTTTATTCTTTGAGATTGTTCGACGGCAGAGGGGTATTTGTGTACGGACTCAGGAAATCAAATTCCGCTGTACTCAATGGACCTTTTTGATGTCCTCCACCCACCATATCCCATCTCCTTTCAACAAAGGGATGGTACGTTTCCTTACTGTCTCCAGATCCTCGTAACGCATTCCCCACAAATAAAAAAAAAAAGAAAAAAAAGCAAGCAAAGAAAACCACAAAAAAATCTATATTATATAAATGTATAAATATATATAGACTTTGTACAATATAATTTTAATGATATTATGGGGAGCTCCCTCCTCACACTCGTGTGGATGTGATAATGATGCCAATTACATGAGTAAAAATTAAAAAAAAAAAAAAAGTAAGTTTTTGTTTGGCTATGTACTGCTTCTATGTGTGTGTGTGTGTGTGTGCGTGCGTGCGTGCGTGCGTGCGTGCGCACACGCGTGCATCCAAGTTTTATTGTGTATGCCTATATTAAAAGAGAAATGTCAAATCTGAGCGAATACCACAACAGAATTCCACACCGACAACCATCAATCAGTTGTTAATATCCTTAAATGTTCTGTTTTTGTTCTTCAAATGTTTTTTTAGTTGTGATATAAATCATCAAAAGCATAATTTGTACGGAGGACCATCATCTTCCTTTCATTATGATTTGTGATTATGATTTTGAAGGGCTGCAATGAAATCCCCAGAGAGGATGATAACTTTTTGTTATAGCGCCAACCATTTACAGTAATTTGTACTTATGTAATTGCTGTGTAAATTCTATCCAGAAGGATTGGAAACGATTAATGACCCATAGATTTCGAACTTAGTAAACCCTTGACCACTTTAATAAGTGGTCTAAAAAGAATACAGGCCCTACGCTATACGGACAACACGGTTGCCACATGTGTATAAAAACAATGCAATCTGCATTTACAAATATTTATGAAAAAAATGGGTCGTTGTGAAGAGTTTAGTAAACATAATCGTGGTACTGTGATTGGATGCCACCTTTGCAATAAATCAGTTATTTAATCCCCGATGGAAATTCCAGCGGTAAATGTAAGTGGTATTGTTGGAAAGTGGAAGCTTTTAGGAACAGCAGCAACTCGGCCATGAAGCTGAAGACCACGTAAAGTCACAGAACGGGGTCACGGGAGCTTCATGGAATGGGTTTATTTATCTTACTCTTTTTTTCGGTTCCCTTTATGATATAATGGTGACATCATTCGTTTTAAATGTTACGAAATTTGTATATTTTAAAATCTTATTTTTATATATATTTTTAAACTCAGAAAATGGAACATGCGTATTCCCTTTTACCTTTTCTAAACTTGAAATTGTAACATTTTATTTTCTAAGTTTGTCTCGTTTGGGACCATGTAGCTGCCCACCAGCTCAAAATACCCCACAAAGGGGCATTTAAACTAGGAGCCACCTGGAACACCTTTCATGCAGCCAAGTTCGTCACTTAATTCTTTGGCGAATGGCAGCCATAAGATTCATTTCCTTGGTTTTTCCACCAACCTTCCATTTTCAGCTTTTTCTGGCTGCACCCCATCAGCCTAGCTGGGGGCGATGTAAGTTCTAATTCCACAGAAGAGTCATCAAGTGACCTCAATTAATTAAACAATTGCACGACCTAATCTTCTTTGCAAATTATCGCCGGGGTTCAACGCCTTGGTTGGCGAATCAAATTAATAAATCACTTGCTAGGCGGATGATTTGTTTCATTCCAAACTTTGTTACTTTAACTCACAGTTAAGTAAATAAAGCCTATACACCATTTAGTTTATCGGTGGGGTACAGATTCAGATCTCCCAAGTAAACTTAACCTAGCGGTGGAATCTATGACATAGATAACAGTCTCTGGGTCCGTTTGAATCAGCACAATGCAGATTTCTATATATTATTAAACATCTGGTGTTTCCGCTTTAGTTTTAAACAAGTGACTGATATTCATAGAAAACAATAATTTATTACATGTTAAATATATACAGAAATATTTTTAATATTCATGACATTATCTAGCAGGTTAGATGGCTGTCCAAGACCTCCAGCGTAGTATTACATATGTATTTTATATACATCTACACCCCATATAAAGCAGTCTTAACCTGTATTTTATACAGAACACCATGGAGATCCTGGCCATGGGTCTCAGAACAAAGTAGAATAAACATTTATTTAATCCGTATCAAAAATGAGTGCTTTCTAAATCCCTTTTTATTGCCCTCCCCGACATCTACCCTAACAGACATGACCAGTCTTTGCTATTTGTAGCCCCCCCAGCTTGTAAATATATATCACATTAAAAGGTGAATGCCGTGGCAAAGACAAAGAAATTGGTCATTTTAGTTTTCGTTCCCCCATGGCGGTGAACCTCTGGGACGTGTCCAGCGTAGCAACGCAAGGTTACCGTAGGATGCAGTGATAGCCATCTGTATTTTGTACTGCAAGGGGGAAAAAACACAGAAAATAGGTTGGTTTTTTTTCCGAGACTCCATAGCATACCTCTCTACTGACCCATATCTGGTGGGATAGTCCCGAACGCTAACACGTGCACATATGTGAAGAGGATAACTAGCGCTCTGCACATGTGTGAAGTAAGAAGTACTTCGCTGAGCCTTAAGGGGCCACATCCCGACTGTCCTGGGTTTCACGGTGGGAGCTACGCAAAAGCTTGATTCACTGTCACCATCGGGGTGGAATCTGAGCAGCTTTCGATTGAGGAACATGGCGAACTCATTAAATTAACCTGTTTTTTTTGCTTTTGCCTGTTATCCCCATCATGTAGAGTTTATATACCCCGTCCATGCTGGTGGCAAAAGCGGTGTGCAGGACACCGGAGGAACGGCAATGAATTTTTTAAAAATACAAAATATAGGTGTGATATGCACCTTCTTGTATAGCACTTAATTTACCCATTTTACATCTTTCGTTGGGTCTCTACTATACCTCACTCCTTCACAAGAATGCGAGTGATACTCACTTTTCTGTAGGGTGGCTGTGAAGCAGGACTCATCTGCCATGTTTCTGACCATCTGTAGGGTGAGAGGGACTCAAGTCAGAAACAGATAACCATACTGGCGAGCTTTCTACATGACCCTGAGATTCATTAAATATTAATCCTTTAATGGCCCATCATGAAGATGCTTCATGGCTCTAACATTGGTTCACGTTGCAACCTTGACTTGTCGTTATCTAAAGAGACACCTGATTAAGTCACCTGCATTCAAGAAGGGATTTCAACGCTGAAATACTGGTAGCAAAAACACTAATTAGGAGTCTTAGATATCATCAAATTAATATAGAATATGAGTCCGCTCCAGACTGTGTGACCCTGAGATTGTGGCCCTTCATCCAGAGATTAAAGTTCCCGAGTTTTCTGATAACTATTTGCAGGAAACCGACACAAGCGCCCTATAATCACATAACACCACTGCTTAGAGTCCCTCATGGGATAATGGAGGACGCCTCTGAAATATCTATATTAATAACGTATTTGATTCTTAAACAAACTTGTGATCACATCCCTTGGTCATTTTTATCACTTGTGCCTGAGATGATTACCTCACCACTGCAAATAGGCCGAACTGTTACAGAAACAAAAATGGCGGGAACTGAGAAACACTTCAAGAAATAACTTCCTGCCGGTCATTTGTTATATAAACAGGCCATGGCCTACTGGAAAGAAGGCCTGAGGTGCAAAGATGTCATCTTTTTTTTAATCTATACCACAGTATCCATCATTTTAGGTAATATAGGTGGAGGTCTGTATCTACTACTACTGCATCATTTTATGAACACTGCACTAAGCTGACCATGACATTGGTTGCCCTTGGAGACGGGTAACACATTAGACCACCAAGGTCTGTGATTTTGTTTCCTCCCCTCCTCACAATCACTTTTTGGCGGCAAATCTTATAAACGCTGAGAGGCTCATGTGGTTTAATGACGCAGCTTGTTGTTGAAATGCGCGCGCACTCAGATAAACCCAGCCATTGGCTGGAAACTGACCGTGTCGCTAAGGGCGATGTGAATTCCATGTGGGCCGGTCCTGGAGATCTGATGTATGTGATTTGCTGGGACACTTAGCAGATCTGCCAGCTTATTGGTCAGTTCGGCTGCAGTCACATCTTCTAAGTAGATTTCCTGATAGAGGGCTAGGGGGGAGGAGGGCGAGATTAGTGAAATTTGCAGTTTTTTTCATTGGTTGTTTCACATCACTATTTGAAGTTGATTGGACGATACTTGAGTTACGGGCGGGGTAAAGGGCTGATGGAGCCACTTGGCTTTACCTGATCCCCCGGGTTAGGCTTAAACCTTTGGTCCCCATGAATGCATCACTGCCACCAGACAACCATCAAAGACGGTGACTTATTTGGGTTTTATTGTCACCCTCCCTTATTTACCATTAACTCTTACCTGTCTGTTTAGCTTCTGCAGTGTCCTGGGTTTTCCCTGAAGACTCTGTAGTGATGTATAGTGTGAGACGCGGACGCACAGACCTGCAGTAGAAGGAGGACAACAAGCATGCTTGTCATTGTTAATGGTTGTTAAAATGTTTATCTGATACACAGTATCATTGGCCTTCGCCATCCTCTCTTTCCCGCTTTAATGCGCTACCTTATCCCCCCCCCCGGGAGCCCCTTTTCCTGTAACGTTGCCTTCACTCACCTTGCTGTTAGTGCGTGACTTAGACGGATCCCATCAGCCACGCCGCAAATCTGAGTGAGGTCCCTCCGGGACAACTTAAGAAGATCAGCTCCTAATAAAACGTTAACAAAATCATTAGCACGGCATCACCACCAATATATTCGGTTTCCAATATTATACAGAGCTATGTAATATGATGGCGCTATATTAAACAATAAATAATAATATCCATGAATGATTATAACGCGGCACCAGGTTCCATCTACTAAGAACCATGTTTTATGCAATATGTACCATGACTTCTACCTTCTCTACACAGACAATTTTAGATTATTTCTCACCCCGGACGTTAGACAATTTTGGGACAGAAATCTAAGACTTGGTACCTCTGATATTTATAAAGCATAGTGTTTTTTTCCATCTGATTCTCTATTAAAATGTGTGCAAAAAGGTTTGCTATCTCTCCCAATACTTTGGGGGAACGAGATAAAGAAACGTCAATGGCTTAACGTAAGGAAATATGGTTCCTAATGTTGCCGGTGGAGTCCTGGAAATATGAAATTGTGGTTTTTTTACGTGAATTACATGATATCAGCTCACTGTCATTTATACCTAAATAATTATTCTACACCAAATTGTAAAATAAACCCTAAATAGTAGGGTTCAACCAAACAATGTAATATGCAGACATTAATACCACATTTAGTCAATTAACACTAATTGTCAAGATCCATTACAGGCCAATTAACCCAACTCGTCACTCCTCGTTACCTGTGAAATTGGAAAATGTTCGGCAGTAATTGGAGAAGCGGTTTCTCACCAGCCACTGCTGGGTGTCGGACATGGAGGCCGTAGGACTTAGACTCTGGGGAGAAATAAGTAAATAATAGGATCCTTGTTATTGCATATGATTGTTTAGCATTCATGTATATCTTATTCTTTTTCCTTAATTTCGTACTGTCGGCCATTAAACTTTATTAAGATCTTTACTGGGAGACTGTTCCTCTGCTTTGTGGTCACCACTTTGGATAAAGTGCCTTGCCTTCTAAAATGTGCCTTAAATAACGACTGGGTAGAGTTTTTTAATAATTTCCATTTGTTAAGGCTACAAATTGAATGTTAAAAACACACAATTTAGGCATTTTTTTAAAAAATGACATCATTATCCATTAATACGCACGTGTGACATCATCCTCTGCCGCCCTGCCCCACTGAGTGTCTGGTTAATGGTACTCACCTCGCCGGCACATTCTGTAGAACTATCTGACGCACAGACAGGGGAAGCGCAGTTCCTGGAGGAAATAGGAATCATCACTTGCTATAATATAACCATGAAAATACTGCTTATGACTTTATTTTTACTTCCCTGGTGGCACCATGGGACTTATTTTTGGTAGATAACTGCTAGATACCCAAATTAGGCATTTATCGCATTGCATTTTTCTTAATCAATGGAAAGCTTAGACTTTGGTTGCCAGAAAGCAGTAACAATGGGAAAATTAAAATAATTAAGCATTTTTTTTTTAAATAAAACCTCTATGTGTATTAAAATTGCCCTTTCACAAAATATTAATTGCACTCTCTGGTGTGTTGAGTAAATAAATCCTAGCAGATCTGTCATTTCCTTTTTTCCTCCCAAGATTTAATAACATAAACGCAGCACTTGTTCAGCAAGTGTTCCTGGCCCAAAAAATTCAACCGGCACAGCCCTTTGAATGAGCACGAGGGTCCCACTTACCTCTCTGGGGTGGATACTTTAAAGTGGTGCGGAGAACTCACTCCAGGGGTGCTGTTGGGGCTCCTGTAAGTATCAGTCTCCGGCCAAGGAGCACACTATGGAAAGGAAGGAATATGTATGTAAGGGACGTGCCTGGAAGAAGCTAACGGGTCCTAAAATCATGTATGACCGAGGCTGGTCACATCCATTCATTCTTTGAAAAGCTTTTTAAAATTCAAGATGAAACTGATTAACGACATAATCCTTCGATTGCACAAAACAAGGGATTCCAGACTGGGGATGTATATATATATATATTGATGTGAAGCAAACCTCTTGTGGTTTGGCTTTTGGAGAAATGCACTTCCCATGAAGCTTTACCAATCAAGTCCAGTTGAGGTTGATGGAAACAGCAGTTGATTAACACCCGGTGGCCTACAATTACTCTGAAGGTCTTGGAGGTAACATTAAACAGACGACAAGCATGATCTAACCCACACAGACACCATACATCATGTATACAAAGATCGCGTGATATGAATCCCTGGGTACCTCAGTCAGGATAGTGTTTTCACAAGGTGTTTGGAACTTCTCTCTTTCCAGAGCTGAACGCTTCTCCACCTTTTCGCGGTCAGTTTTCTGCTTGCGATCTGCACCCTTTGGCTAATGAAGACAAGACAATCAATGTAAAGATGTGAGAATGAGTGAGGCATGGTTGGTGCCCCGTAAAAAGGTACAGGGGTTAAGGGGTTGTAGAAATGATCAGCCGTAGGTTTACACACCTTAAATACTTTGACTTGACAGCTGGCTGAGTAGAGATGCTCTGTGAAGCTCCCCTGAGAATCAGCCCTAAAGGTGTCCAGCTGGATACGGAATGGGGCTCCTTTTTCACCTCCATTCTTTCTCTGAGTAAACTCGGTGCTGATGCAGTTAACCTGTAAGCGATTGGAGTTTAAGTACCGACTATGGCCATTGCAACTTTACTTAGACAAGACTTAGGTGTTCCCTCCAAGCCTCCTCCCATTACTCCCATTTACCTGGATAAACACAGAGGTCCTCTTACTGGGGTCCCACAAGAACTCAAAGGTGTTCACAGTATTGGGGTTTACAAGTGGATCCATCACTCCCACAGACAAGGGAACATCTGGAACCGGCAATACCACAAGAGACGTGTTAAAAATGTCCACATGTTGAATTTAAGTGTTTTTTGATATTTTCAAATTCACGTGACCTGATTAAATAATTTCCTCTGTGATTTAAAATCAGAAAATCCCAGCGGCATGGCTAATGGATCTATCCCTTTCATGAAAAACATATAGCATAGTAAAGGGCTACATTCGAAGGGTACCTATATCCAGGATTCGATCCCCGGGGTGGCTCATTTGCCAGCTCTCCAGCTGTTGCCTCTCACTGTACTGCAGCCGCCGGTCGTGAAAAACCACTCTGACCACCGTCTGTGAGGTTCAAAGAAGGAGAACAGAAATAGTTATATACATTCAGCCATTTAATCCCGCACTATGACATTTACACTTCATTTCAGCCGATTTTGGAACAAATATCCACACATATGTTTGGTATTATTAGGTTTCTACCATATTCTTCCACACCCCATAGCTAAGTATAAAAAGACAAAAAAAAGTAGAATTTACAGAAAAATCTTGTGCCATAAAGTACAGTATATAATAAAACATGGTCCCCAAGTTACGTAGAACTTGGCCTGCGCAGAGAGTTGCCAATCGATCAACTTACTTAAGTCAGGGACTTTCTGTACGTGGGACTATGAGAAGGTTCAGGGGTCTTTAATAACCATGTGTGAAGCAACGTTCAGGTCCTTAGACAGCTAGAAGTAGAACTCTGTTCCATATTTATGTTTAAAATAAAGCTGCCCGGCTGTAGTTCTGTCCTAACAAGAGATAGGACTGTTTCTTAGAGAAATTAATTGGAATTCATGTTTAAATTGGGGGGAAAAAATACGTAAACTCACAGACCGACTTGTTTATTTGGTACTGACCTTTAAGAGATTACGACTTTCAGCAATATCGACTGATCCCTTCCAGTTACATAGCATGCGGATCTCATAGGACTGACCTGCAGGAAAGGGCGACGAGGTCAGATTTTTTGTATTTAATGCAGAATTTGATATTAATAGCGATAATATATCGTGACACAAAGGTGTATTCAGTGTGTGGAACCCTGAAATATTTTCATTGAGTAAATCGAAAGTTTTGTGCTTTTAACGCAAGTTACAAATGAGCCAATCTTCCATTTTTTCCCTAATGCTTTTTCTAAAGAGTTCTATAAAAAAATGTCCAATTTTAAGAAAATCAATACAATGCAAAGAACGGCCCAAACCATGGTCTCCATTAGATAAAACAATACTTTTTAAAATTATTTAACCGTCTTTTGTTAATTTTGATAATGTACCCAGTTGTATAAAACAAATAGGACAGAAGTAGTAACTGTAATGTAAACAGCCTATGTTAAGCCTTAAAATATTAGAAGGTTATCTTGTCTATGTCCATGATACCCTGTAACGGGAGAGAATCGCAGGTTAGTGAACCCACCCCTACATTTCTTATCTCGGAAGCGACAACTCTTCTTCTAGCCCAACACATTTTGTCTACATTTCTAGAATCATTGTGAGGTGTGACTGCTCTTATTTCAAACCAGATAGACCTCTTTGGAGTCATCTTAAAAAACAATGGCGCCATTTCCAGGTGACAAAGCTATACATATGTTTAACCCCTTGTCATTAACGGGTTAAATCCAAGTATGGCATAGATACTGGATTTTCTAAGCCCAGCTTTTGGGAAAGCGTTCTATTTCTCTTGTACCAAATTTGAGACGCTCTGCTTCTTCATTTCAAGGATAACGAAAATAAATACGCTTCCGAACAGAACTTAGTAAGAAGACATCTACAAAGAAGGTTCTTACCCTGGTTGAGGTAGGTTAGTGTCTCCTCGTGTAGTTTGACGGCCGGGGAGGTGGGTGCACAGAGGACACACTGGAAGGCCGGGCACAGAGGGGTTGGAGGCGGCTGGTCCTCCTGCTTCAGGAATGGGAGCTGGATGGACTCTCTGGAACGCGATAATGCACAGAAACCAAAGGGTTAAGGACAGGGATAGTCAACCGGCAGCTCTTCACGTGCAGCCATCTACAACTCCCATCATGCAAAGGATCATGAAACTTTTACTTCTATAATTGTTGGGAAGCTACCTGTTTGTTACCTGGGTCTAGTATATGAGCTTTAATAGAGATGGATACAAATTGGTAACGGGAAATAAAGGGTGTGAGAAGGGGTCTATTGAGCGTTCACCAAATCATCACTCTATATTCCGTGGGTAGCTTAATATTTTTTGGACATTAACAACTACCTATTCTCTTAAATATTTAGTACTCCCGTTTCACCTGTTGTTCTATTCCGGTGTAATTCTGCTGAAATTCACTTCCCGATAATTAATCAGAATTATGTACAAAGAACAATTGTGGATCAAAGTGGTACAATTACCATAGCAACCAAAGAAATGTCCCTCCAGTATGCCACACTGTGTATAAACTAAACACTCATAGCAAAGTGCATTAGAACAATAGACTATTGTTTCTAAGACGGGTCAAATATACTTTTAAACTACATTATTTCTCGTTATATTAGCCGACCACTCTACGCCCCATCTGCCACCTCATGCCCCTTCTGCCACCTCATCCACTATCTGCCACCTCATCCCCTATCTGCCACCTCATGCCCCATCTGCCACCTCGTGCCCCATCTGCCACCTCATGCCATACCCCGTACCATGTTCTGTAATCTCACCTGTAGATAGTGCTGGAAGGACTCTGAAAGTGCTCAGCAGGTGCTGGCCAGTAATGATCAGGTTGGCTGTGCCAGAACAACATGATGGCCGGTCCGATCCTACAGGTACAAGATTCCTTTTGATACAATTCCTGAGTAAGCAGGCAGTAGATATACAATGGTCCTAGACATCCAATTAAATACAGTAACATCCACACGAGACACCTCTTCTTATACAGCAGAAAGATAACGCGGAACTCGCTGTGATTGGTTTAAACTCGCCTGTGATCTTAGCTCACCTTCCTGCGATTGGCTACTTGACTTTGTCCCGGGTAAAGATTCGGAGACTTTGTGTATAAATGTGTCAGTGTGTATATATACACAAACACAGAGACATCACAAAGTGGAAACTGTTTGTATGTACGCAAGCCCACACTTACAAGCAAAGCTACAATCTCAGATCTTCAATGTTCGTGTTGTCCATACATCACGCAGACACACTTTTACAAATAAAACATCAAAAGGGGGGGTGAAACAATGATTAACCTTATGAACGCCATGATCGGCACAGCATAATAGCATTATTTAAAAAAAAGTTTTTTTTGTAACATGTCGCTTTATACGGCATACAAGTTAAATCCGGGTGATAAAGCTTTAACATACAGACCACGTTTAAATTAACCAGTTCTGCAAGAAAAGTTTAAGGATAAACGCTAAGCTCCAACTCATTGTATAGCAGGGATAGTAAGATACCGCTGGAGGCAGAACATGCACCTTTCTCTACTGAAAATCTAGAATGGCCAGCATGTAGCTGGATACGGCTGCTTCCGCGGCTACCTGATTTGTCGTGATTTCTCTAGAAAGAAGCAGGTCTTGTCGCTTTTAGGAACACAGGCATAAACGTTCATGCAGCCATACCATGACACTTCTTTCACTTATGGTGGCGAGGCATGACAGGGAGTGGGGCTTTATCAACAATTTGAATGACTTATTGGTGTAACTGAATAATGTAATTCATTATACAAATTATTGCGACGTTTAGGGCTCATCTTTAAACATACTGAGCTCCTGGGAACGACGGGCGCATGGGAGATAACCTTCCTACCCTTGTCGCTGCACCCGATAATCTTTCCCTATTACCCCATTTAAAGTCTGGGAAAAATAGGACTAATAGGGAGAGTTACCGTATAATATTTGATATCACACCATATAACTTATCCTCCTTATTGAATATATATATATATATAAACCATCTTTATAACCATTCCTATTACTCCCTTCAGCCCCTCTTTATAATTCCGCCATATAAACCCTCAATAACTTATTACGCCTCCTATTATTCTATATAACCCTTGCTATAACTCCTCATATTAAACCATATAACCCCTCCCTATTACTCTTTATAACCCTTGCTATAACTCCTCCCATTATGCCATATAACCCCTCCCATTACTCCAAATAACCCGCTACAACTATTAGCGTATAAAACTTTTCCCTAGACCTCCTCTTGCACCGTCTTCTCATAACTCATCCTATTGTCCCATATATCCCCCCCCCTACTTCTGTATCACAATATCCTCTCTATGGTTTTTGTGCTGTGGATGTGCCATGTGGCAAGGAGACACTGTTTAGGTTTGAGGTCCTGTGCGCCCATTGTTTGTGGATAAACAAAAAAATCTTGGCCGATGTATGTATAAGTCTTGCACACACACCCCACCCCGAGCCCGTGTATGCAGTATACACAAGTACACACAGTCTGCACTATTTACTATAAACACACGTATCTGGAGAGGAGAAGACATTGTGTAACTGCTAAGACAGACTGACACTACAACACAATACGGGACACACAGCCAGTCTTTCTTTCTAAAGGGAGCCATTTAAATGGGGGCTCTGTTTCAACCCGGGGAATGCTTCTTATGGACCTATATTAAATAATAGAAAGAGTAGAATCAGTACGCAGGGCAGTTATATTATAAACTATAATATATTATAATATAATATTATATTATTATTTTATTAATTATTTTTATGTTTTTACAGGTGATATATGTATCATACAATTATATCATTATATTATATGTATCCCAGCCAGGGTGCAAATGGAAAATGAAATTAATGCCATAGTAAGTGGCATCACAAGCTGGTGTTATCTACTAACCCTACACTGCAACATTGTAATACTGCGATGTATCATATATATAGTTGTTTATTAAATATGTGTCTCTTTTGCATTCATATCTCATTTAACTCCCTAGCAGGAGTGATGCAATACTGATGCAATACCGAAGCCTCATATAGTGAATATATATATAAATATAAATAAATATAAAATATAAAAAAAATAAATAAAACAATCAAAAAAATATAATAAATCACTCTCCTGTAACAGAAAGCCCCTTGGTTTTCCTGCGTCAGTGTGAGTTGAATATAATAGACCATGTTATATATATATATATATATATATATATATATATATATATATATATATTCCAAAAAATAGTTACCACTTCCTGGACTTGGTTTCAATAAAATCTCTAAAAACGCTATGTTACAAAGTCAACGTTTCAGTCTTTTATTTTCAGACTTTCATCAGGACATGATGTATATATATATATATATATATATATAAAACAGGTACACAGGACCAAAGTAGAAAAAAGATTATTTAAAGGGTCAAGAGGCCGCAAGACGTAACCGGGTAAATGATAAACCGGTTTAGGGCAGTTTGAGGCGGTCACATACCATTCTTCAGGCTTTGTGTGTAACACAACATGTATCCTTTGAATTGTGTATAAATATGTTTTAAACTCCTACATAAAGGGTTAACTATGTTTGTAGAGCAAATATAGGAGATTAACCCTGACAAAATGTACCACTTCGAGGAATGTCAGCATGCCTGCACATGGATGAGCGTGATCCCCCCTCCAACAGACAATAATTATGACAAATCCGACAATATGGTTACTATAAAAAGTCGTTATCGGCATTGTCATGAGTTAAAAGAAAGTGGAAGTGCCTTGCGCTTCCCTATTCTCAGTGTTGGCTTTCGATATGCGTTGTTCATGTTTTAAGGGTCATATTACATGTGCGTAATGCGTTATTGTCTACTTGACACATGTAGGGGGAGACCAGCAGGTTCCAGATCCAGCTGGAATAGTCATATTGGCGATGGTTATCCAGGCTGTTTCCTATGTTGCTGACCAGCAGGTGTGAATTGCTGTCCTGCCATATGTGGAACGAATAACTGAGCAAGTTTATACATCCCAAAAACTCCAGAGGCATGTGCTGGTCAGCTACATGTCAAATGTAAATATGTACTGGAAAAAACAGCCATCATGGCAAACTAGGTGACTACCGAGGGTGATGGGCCAATATGGGTGCCTCCACCATGTTCTCCTCTGTGTAACTGCATGCATGGGAGGGTACCAGAGACATGGCTTGCCTAGGGGGATTGAAACCCTAAAGTCAGCCTTATCAAGGACTGATCCTGCCCTGCGTTGATGGAATAGTGTGGGGGTTCAAGGAGTGGTAAGCAACCCAAAGAGTTTAGGTCCTCATTCTATATACACTATATGGATACAACCTTTATTTATTGAATTCAGGTGTTACCAATCAGACCCATTGCCACAGGTGTGTAAAATCAAGTACTTAGCCATGCAGTCTGCATGTGAAACAATGGGTGTTTGTGGACAATGCTATGCTTCCAACTTTGTGGGAACATTTTGGGCAAGGCCCTTTTCCAGCATGACTGTGCCCCAGCGCACAAATCAAGTTCCATAAAGACATGGTTGGATGAGTTTTAGGCGTGGAAGAACTTGACCGGCCGCACAGAGCCCCAACCTCCACCCCATCTCAGGCCTTCTTGTCCAACATCAGTGCCTGACGGCTCTACTAGATAAATGGGCAAAAATACTCACAGTGACTCCAAAATCTTATGGAAAGTCTTCTCAGAAGAGTGGAAGCTGCAAAGGGGGACCAACTTCATATTAATGTCTATGAATTTAGAATATGAGGTCAGGAGGTCCAATACTTTTGTTGATATAATGTAGTATAGAGTATTAAAATACATGTGGATTAGGTGAAATAATCATTGACTTGTGGTGGCTATCGGCAAATAATTGATCTGAATGCTGAATAGAGCAGCTGTTCTGTAATAGTAAACTGGGCACGATAGTTTCAGGGGTAAATTGAGAAGGAAATGTTTTAAATCAATATTGCTATTTCTGCAAACACCTTTTTAAACATTTTGTATAATATTTGAATGTTTTGTTGACTGAAAGAAATAAAAATGTGGCTAGTTTTATACGTTAATTGGCATATGCCAATGTACTAGCGGAAATGTCTAGCCCTATGGGAAAACATATGATGCACATTATATATCTCCAAAAGTTCCGTAAAACAAAATGCTTGGAACGATGTCTTCTCCTTTTCAACGTAATTCAGTGGAGCAGAAGGGGCCCAGATTGTGATGATAGAAAAAAAAAAGAGAGAAGATGCAGAGGTTTAAGAGACAAAGAATTGAGAAAGGGTTAAAAAATGGTTAAAACAACTAAATAGTGTTCACTATACAAGAATACAGCAGATGAATTAAAGACTTAAACTCGGTCACTTTGATTGGCACTATAAATGGCCAGCCCCGGCGATCGGGGAGCTGGCCCTATGTATTCGTGGGTTAATGTGGCCAGTGGAAATTCTTTAGCTCATTTAAACAAACATACAGCATACGTACCGGTATTTCTCCTTTGTGGTTCCTTCTGAGAAGGACAAGCTCTGCCTTCACCTACGCCCCAGCTGGTATTGTTCCATTTCCTTGTTTTGATGGGATACACTTGTGAAAGTTACGCACCGCAAACAAATCGGCGATTTATTTTGGGTTTTAAAGCACAGAGTAGATATGGCAACATAAAAAGATGGAGAACATCAAGAAGGATAGAC
Source organism: Spea multiplicata (assembly GCA_009364415.1). Classification (NCBI taxonomy): domain Eukaryota; kingdom Metazoa; phylum Chordata; class Amphibia; order Anura; family Pelobatidae; genus Spea; species Spea multiplicata. The sequence goes on from VKOC01000010.1 coordinate 839,201, forward strand.
ACCCTCTGTCTCTACTGATCTACTGACCATCACCTGATGGCCGTACGTTACCTGCAAAAGGTGGATATGGAGCATCTAATACTAGGGACATGGAAAGCGACGTGCACAGATATTTCCCTCTTTAACCATAATGCACACATTTAAAGTGTACATTATGGTTTCAAAACTGCTACATCAGCTTCTGCACCTTCTTTAGGAAAATGGCTGCGGTTAAAACGTAGGACCTTTTCATCTTGCAGATATTGACCTGAACTCCTGAACAAGGATATCTCTCCCCTAGTTCTGATTTTTTTGTATACATGTACTTGTTGAGCATGGGAACCTGGGTCAGGTAGATGGCACCCTTTTTATACCATGTTTTGGTTTTACACAATACCAGGTACGGCCGTAGCCACTGATCGAAAAGATCTTCTTCTCCATGTTTTTGTTGTAGTCGACTTTAGGAAATGTGCATCACCCTCTTCTCCCATATTGGCCGGCACCGCAATAATTGGCCTTAATCTATACAATCTGTCAAATTGCGGGTCACCACTAGGGGCAGCATTGGGCATTATCGCTAAAATTAATCTTTAACAATCCAAATATCTGGTCCTGGTCATAATACAGGAGAAGGGGGTGATTGCTAAAATTAGTACCCAACATTAGGTTCAAGGAACAAAATGTTCTAAATTCATTGAGGTCAGTCGGGTGCCAAGTTTGACGTGTGCTCTCTTGGTCAGCTGCCAGACACAAAAAAATAACAAATAAATACGTGCTCTCTGTCATCAATAGTACATGTCAATAGTACAATAAATAGGGGATTTAGGCTCAAATATGTAACTTTTTTTTTGTAAACTGTATGTATAGAAGGTTTTGGAGGCGATGGAAGGGTTAAAGCAATTGGAACAAATGCCGATGAAGTCACAAAGATGGAGGAGAGAGGCAGGGAACCCGGATTAACAGTCATGTGGTTCTCGTGGCATCCGAGGCCGTCCCCTGAGCACCCCGCTGCATTTTCCATTGCACATATGCACCCATAAGGGCATCTTGCTTTGTCTTTTATGTTGCGTCCATATGGTCGGGAAGGGGTTAATCTGTAGCGCAACTTGCTTGTCTAGAGGGCGTCCCAAACCACTTAACGGTCTAGTATACCCTGCACGAAACATCAGGAAGAGAGAAATAGTACAGATTTAATTCACATTTATACATGCTTTACGGCAAAGACTCTGCGGCTTCCCTTAACCATTTAAGCCCCAGATTCAGATAATAAAGCAAGTATGAGATAAAAACAAAAATACAGGTTATGACGAAACGAAAACATGAAAAGTAACCACGTAAGTCCAATGCTGCTGCTTGGTGAATTGATTTCTTGTGCTGTGTATTTTTCTACAGTTTTATAGACGGTTTGTATCCATCTGGGATTGTAAATTATGGGAAGGTAATTATTATCTCTGTAATTCCCGGGGTGAGTAGAAATTGGAGACTCTCGATAGCACGGAGTCAGCCCTGGGCAAGCAATAAATATAGAATATGAAGGCAGAGAAGGACCATTCGGCCTGTATAGTCTACCTGTTTTCTTTCCTGCTAAAAATATTCAAACCTTAACGGGTTGTCTTATCTTTGATTCAGGATATCCATATTCCTATCCTCTATTTAAATTATATTATATATTTCTACTAAGTAGGCTCCTTCACCTAAAACTAGAGGCACGGACGGGGATTGAACCCGTGATCTTCGGTTTACGAGACCGACGCCTTACCACTTGGCCACCGCGCCGGGCCATTTGTCTCTGAGTGAGTCTAAAGCTCATTTGCGTTTATCCCAGACTCTCCCTGAGTGGAGAATCGGCGGTCTATTCACTAATCGTACCTAGAAAGAAGACAACTGAAGCAGACACCTGGGGTTGTTGGTCCTCTTGAGGGAACTTGCCCATCTGGACCATTCCTTTTGGTGGGATCGGTCTGATATCCTGATTGAGCTTTTTTTTTTTAACTTAAAAAGTGTTGGACATACTCAGCCAAGCCAGTCTCGAGGTCATTTGCTGTTTTTGTTGCCTGTACTTGTTTTTTTTAAAAAATAAATAAATAAAGGAGTATATTTTTGACACAACTGTGAAGGATATTGACATATTGGGGAGAATTCTGGGGAGAATTCAGAGGAGGACTCATATGGTTAATGGCTGGCTGGATATAAATATCAGGGAATACTAAAAGAACTCAAAATGTATAACAGAGAGAAGAAAGAGGGGAGAGGTGATTAATAGTCAACACTTAAAGGGATTGAGCAAAGTACACAAGGGGAGTTTTTTCGGTGGAGACACGTTCAAAGAAGAGGCCATGGTCAAAAACTGGAGGATCAGAGGCTTAAATGTACCGCAAAAAAGGGAGGTAGATAAATGGAACAGCCTCCCATCAGAAGGGGTAGAGGTTAATACATTAAGGACACTTAAACACGCATAGGATAGGCCTAAGAACAAGGTCGGAAGCCTCGGGGAAAATAGCAGAGCCTTTGGCTCCGTTCCTCACAGGGTGATGGCCGCTCAGGAGACTCGAGAGCCATCAATGATCACCAGTAGGGTCCAATCCCAAACAACGGAAAAAGGGGAGAAAACATTAGAAGTGTATTTCAGTAAAAAAAACACCATTTGTTGTACCGATGCCTGAGAAGAAGGACCTTGCAGCTCCTTTGAGAATGAAAGACCTACTGTTTCCAAGGAGCAACTCTTCATTCATCGAGGCTATTTATCATCATAACAACGGCAACATCCCCTAGAGGAAAAACTTCCAGTTCTTTCAGTTTTTTTCTCTAAAAGAATTCCCCGGGCAATGAAAACAACGCCTCACGGAGAAACCTTGTTACGGTAAAATTTTATGCAACGCTTTTATTTTCTACTATTTAGGTTAGAAGAAGCAGAAATGGAGGCAACCCCAAGCCAGACCACCATTGTAATGGATTATAATGCTAATAAATATAATTATTATATATGTTATATGTATTTATATATATTATAATGTAGCCCTAATGTGTACAGCGCTACGGAATTTGATGGCGCTATATAAAACAATAAATAATAATAATGTCCATCATACTGACTCCAACCTAGTGTAGTAAAGGACGCAAGCTCATCAGCCAAAATGCCACAATTTCATGTATAATTTCTTTTTTTTCATAAAGCACCTTGGATATCCCTTCCTTTCCTTTTTATACGTTTTCTATCCCTATATTCCTTTTTTTTCCTCTTCCTCCATTTCCTTTTCTCTCTTCTCTCTCCTTCCTCTCTCCTTTCCTTTTCATCCCTCTCTCCTTTCCTTTTCCTTCACCTTTTCCCTCCTTTCATTTTTCTTCCTTTCTTCCTGCCTAGGAAACACTTATTCTTCCTATTCTTACTGTTAATTCCTCTTTCCTCCACTTACTGGAAGACTGGGTTGGGTCAAAGGGTTTACTGTCACACTCTATTATGTATTTTTAAAACTTCCCTATTTTTTTTTTTTCATTTTTTTGTATTACTGCCCCATATTTTAATGGAATTCTATTTTTTTTTAGTTGCAAAGCTGCAGCTTCTACTTAAGGTAAGCGATCTTACTGTAAACAATTAATGTTAAAGTAATCAGTATGTACTTTAATATACATTCTTCTTTATGGGGCTGAACATTCCCTCTGCTTTTAATGTGTAGTTTACCCTAATGTCACCAAAAACTGAAATACATGCATTCTACCAGCAGGGGGCGCGAGTGAGCTTTGTACTTTTCATAGATACTTTCAGGGGTTTAATAGGAGAAATGATTACCGCAAGCTGTTTTTTGGAACAAGGGAGGATTATTCAGGGAATAGTTCTATGAATAAGATTAACATTAAACTCGTTTAACCCTTTAGCCACATCAAACTATGACAAGCGCACTACAGAACAGCTTACTTTGGTTCCTCGTCTATTTTGTGGGCAACCCCCCCCCCGGGCAGTTGGCATTTAGCGCTAGCCTCCTCTGAGTTAATTTAGTTAAATTCTCCATGAGAAATGAAACCTTCTTGGAACAGAACAAGCTCACTGTGGAAAATGTGTTTATGCAGTGCCGTACATATGGAGATCTCATGGCAGGGAGCAGAGAGATCTTGGCCATGGTGGAACAAATAAGTCCATATAAATAAGACCCATTTCAAATCTTCGGTGGCCAACATACCTTGACGCTCTCCATGACAGAGATTACTGAGCGCTACGCTCAACAGTGAGCCACTAGAGGTGCTGATCTCACCGCTATCGATACCCTGGGACTGCGCTTGACGTTATGCTAATGGTTTGTTTGTGAAATGCTACGTAATGCCAGATGATGCGGGTAACCGCAATGCGGTTGACCAAACTTTTCCATAACTCATACACGTATCACATGTTGATGACCAGTACATGTGTAATTGGGGCTGTTCTGTGAACATACATCGCGCAGGATAAAGCTTTACATGGACTGATCAGCAATATATTAAATGTATTTACAGTATGACTTGGAACACTTTGTCAAGATCTTTTATGAGCCATTGTCACCTATTGGTAAGGTCCTTCTAAGAAGAATTATGTATTTTACTTATTATTTCACATTTATTTTTTGTTGTTTGTATCCGTATGATTGTTACCTTTGGAGCTGTAGATGATAGACATCAGTGGATTGATGAATTATGGTGAAAAATAAGGATTTGCTCCTAAAAAAAGGGGCACGGGGAGGTATGGGGTGGATGACTGACATCTCTGCTTCTCCCTCTTTAGTGCTCGTAGGTTTTTGTTCTTTATTAGCCACGGTATGGGTGTTAGCGCTTGTCTACTGTTACAGCCGCTACATATTAATGGGATGGAGGTCTGTTGAAGAGCAAAATATACCCCAGCATGGGTCCCTCAAGGGTTTTCTGTTACATAGTTACATAGTTCATAAGGTTGAAGAAAGACCTAAGTCCATCAAGTTCAACCCTTCTACCCAACCTTCCTATTCTTGATCCAAAAGAATGCAAACCCCCCTAATTAAGCTACTCCCAGTTATGCCATCAGGGGAAAAAAATTCCTTCTTGACTCCAAGAGGCAGTCGTATTTCTCCTTGGATGTTGTTTAGTAGAACGTGTTCGTGCCAAAAGAGGCATCAGTTGCACCTCTTAACTCTTAGGATACACGATGAAAGTCCGGTGTCATCACATAACAATACATTGCCCATCCCCTGGCATTCATGGCTCCAAAGCTCTATCAGATCCAGATACGAAAAGGATTTCTTTTTTTTAAACTGACAGTCTGCGTTATCGCTCGTTAAAAAGGTTCCTGCTGATCGCTTTGCTTGTGTGCAGATGTTGAGGCCGAGCAGCGAGGCGGATACACGGATTACACGCAATCCGCTTACGCGGTCAGCACCGGGATGTAAACTGCTTAACCAGCGGCAGGCAGAATTATCTCGAGTAACGTTACAGAGAGATAGAGGAGAGCGGGGACCGGAGAGATGTGTAGTGAAAGATTCAGGTTAGAAGGCGAGAATAGAGAATCGGGGGGGGGGCCAAAGAACAAAGGAGTGATACATCCTCTAATGCAGGACTGGACTGGCCATCTGGCACAGCTGGCAAATCCTCGGAGGTCCGCTGGCCGATAGCAGTGGGCATAGAAACGTAGCGCGTGGCCTCGCGTATCCAGCCGTCGGCCACAATTACGTCACCGGTCCGACCCTGCTGTAATGGGTATATCTAATCTATACTTACATATTTATACGTCACGTTAGGGCGTACGTCCCTTTTTGTATTTTATATATAAAATCTAAAGCCTTAGTGGTGTTAGCTAGCCCTGTGCAATTGCCCAGGTAGCCATAAAGAGCGGGGTGCCACATGGGCACTATGACTTCCTGCCAGATTTTGCCTATTTTTTACGTAATACATTTTTGGGGTCATTACTACTAAGCAGTGGTGTCCTTCATGCACAATATTATATACCATTGTTCAATGCCCAGAATTTTTTGCCGGGAACACTTAATTGTCGTGCGATACAAAAGCAAGCACTGGTTGTGAACATAGAAACAAAAAAGGCTTCCTTGAACTTTAAGTGTTTTTTTTATTGTGCGTAAACCATCAAAAGAAAGAATAAAATGACAGATCTGTTTATTTTTTTTAACATACTTGAGAGTTCAATTGAACAACACCTTTTAATTATTGTTTATGTAAAACACTCTGTAACAATAGAACAGAGCAACTCTTTTGTGCTTGTGACCTACTGTATTGCACCTCTTTAAAAACATTTATCCTGATGAAAAGAGCTTTTCAATTCAAAGTCAGGTTGGGGAAAAAGTAAAAAAAAAACCAACATATTTTGTGTTAAGTAAAGCTGTCTAACAAACATGATAAGCAAAAAAAAGACTGCCAGGTATTTAATTATAATGTTTAATTAACTATGAGTTCAATATGAACAATAAACTTAATTATATGACATCATTATATAAATCGTTTACACAAGGGAACAATACAATGTGCTCTCTGATGACCTGCTCATTAATAGGACTGTTCAAGGAACAAGAGGTCATCCATTCACACTTAAAGAAAATCATTTTCACCTAAAACGGCAAACAAGTGTTCTTTACAGGAAGAGCAGTAAAGATGTGGAATTCCCTACCTACACATGTTGTGCTATCAAAATTTAAATGATGATTTTAAATATGGTCTGATTTTTTATTTTTTACAGGGATTAAGGACATAATTAATGATCTTTTCCATTTTTTGGCACTGTGTTGGTATTTTGCGTACTTGTGGATCACCAGCATGGTTGAATTGGATGGTCTTGTATTCACTTTACACCTAAAGTACTCCGTTAGTCTTGGTTTGTTATTTTAGTATGAATCACTCTGTGCTATCATTATGATCTCTTACGCCGGGACCTAATACTTTCTTACCTTTTACTGCTTTGATACAATTATTACTCATTTCAATTCTGTTTCCTGGGTGTAATAAGAAAGGCCGGCACTTTCTTATTATACCCTCCTTATTTCTGATCTAGTGCAGCCACAATTCCAGATATATTTCCTATTATTACCACCTTTTTGTCTCTGTGTTAACATCACTCTGTAGCTGCATTGTCACTTCCACCTCACTGCCTCTCGTCCTTTTATGCTCTTTTTTTTCTTTGTACCAGCCCTACATCCTTTTATTCTTATCTGTCATTGTTTCTCTGCCTTTCCTTTCTTCTCTCACATTCATGAATTCTTAATAGCATTGCCATGTGAACATGTGTTGTCAAAACAGAGCACCGTACTGAAAAAGATGGGGAAGAAAAGGATTTGTGAAGGTTCCCGGCGGTGCTTCTACAAGCGCTGCAGCTGTGGTCTGGCCCCAAAGGGCCCCCGTGTGCATGCGCACCCTGTGCCGCTGTCACTATAAGTGTGACACAGCATTGAGATGTGAGCCTTCGCTCCAATTTACCAAATAACTGTGTATTCAGCTAAATGAACAGCTGAGCTGTGTGAGAAAGTAGGGAAAGATTTGTCCTACCCATGGGGCACACATCTCTAAGTCAGCAGTAGCTGGCCACGATATATCCCCCCCCTTGACGTTACCCTGGGGAAGAACAACATCATGTGAGCATATCTAATACACAGCACGTACGTTAAATATGACTTTTAACACATTGGATTGCAAGCTCTTGTGGCGAAGGAGAAAATTGTCATATGCACTTTTAGTTTATACTATGCTCCTCTTATTTGATCTGGAGGATTTTGAACGGAGTCCAGTGTTGGAACTTTTGGTGGCCATTTGCACCCAATACTGTTTCTGTTTCTTGTCTGCTCTGTATTAGTTCCCTGCCAGCACATAAGCTAGTAAGTTCTTCCCCACTTCACGATCAAAAAGTAATAAGGAAACGCTCAAAAGCGGCAAGAGCCAAGAAAAACAGAACATTGAAATGCAAATATCCCAAAAGATGTCAATATATAGAGACAATTGCGTGCAGAATGGTTACATTCTTTCAAGTACCAGTGTTTTCCCTTCTCCATATACCCCCGCCTGTGTCCCAAATTCTCACCCCTCCCAGACAATGGCCACTCAGACAGAGGCTAAGCACCGTGGCCCATTTCCAGCTAGATATGGGGAAAGCTATCTCAGTCTCAAATGGTTGAAGTCAAACCTCGCTGAGTATCTGAAGTGAGAGGTGGAGGCAGCAGTCCACTCCAATCCAGAGTCCTAAAAGGGACCTGACAGAAGAATGACTTTTGAGAATGAGTCCAGATTTAGAATTTACGTGAAATAGAATTTAAAATCAGATCAAAAGCAAGTATAATTGGGAAGTTCTATCCAATCAGTTTCTGAAATCTAAAACAAAAATAAGATGATTATCAAAGTCAGATTCACACCAGAAGTACTTGTCAAATATAATGGAATCCAGAAGATAAAAAATGAGATCAAAGGAACAAAAATAGTCAATCTGGAATCAGAAGCAGAACCAAACTACTGAAATGACTTCAAAATAAAGTCAAATGACAAAATGTATCTAAGTTAAATCTAGATGGGACAGCTAAATCCTGTACTGGAAACAAATGTAGAAGAACTTAGAGTAGAACCGTGTATATTTCTCAAAAAAAGCAGTCCTTTGTGATATTTGGATCTACTTTGTGTGAGAAATAATGTGGTTCACCATCGCATGTGGTATTTGTCCACTTCAATGTCTTCCTCCTTGGAAAGGATTCCAAGAGTCCTTGGTCCTTTAAACTATTTCTACAATTAGCTTTATCTCCGTGGAGAACAATGACTGGCGTAATCTAAGGCCACTTCACATTTGCACTTCATGCTTATTATTCTTGAGCCGCTTGGTCCTGGGGGGGGGTATTTGCTACGAGGTTTCGAAACCCACCAACTTAGTAGGTGATGAAATTAGTGATGGTGGAGACTACCAAAATCTGCTTCCTTTGGGATGTCCAGACTTGAAGGATATTTAAACCCCCCGGTGTTCATCTAATCGCGTTCTGGGAGGATTTATATTGAACAATTTTGTTCTTGAAGTGTCCGGGTGACTGAGTAGTATGAGAAATATTTCTGTTCCTTGTATTACCCCCCAGAGAACAGTTAACACCGCGTTGCCTCCTCACCATGGAAGCCATACGACTCTCCTAGTACAGCCGATCTATTTAAGCTGTCAAAGGCCACAACAGCCATAAAACGCGGATCGCTGTCTACATGTATAGAGATTGCATTAGTATTCTAGCTATAGGGCAAACCATTTATATAACTTAGCTTCCCTATTCCGTTCTTAATGGGAGAAGGAAGAGTCATTACAAGTCATACAGTTGGGTTATTATTTATTATTCATGTTTTATCATGGGTTTTTTTAAAGTGGGATCACTCAGGATCCAATGATCCCAAATATTGCAAGATAGGTAAAATCTCCTGCTGTTTTTGCTCTAGAAAATCTTGTAGTCATCCCAGGCGCTCGCAAGTAAACGTCCTCTTTATTCGAATCCGCAACATTAATTACAATAAAGTAGCCAAGGAAGTCAATATTCTCCTATTGCTATGGGCCGAAAAGTTGATAAATGAAGTGAGATAGTCGCAGTTTAAATTTTTAGAACTTAAATAGAAACAAGACAGCTTTCCTCTGACGTCAACTCCTTCTGCATTCTCCAGCCTCAGAACTCAGAACCTTAGTATGAACTAAATGAAGGTATGGAGAGACAAATCCAGAAGAAGGACAAGAACAAGGTATGAACCAGATCCAAAGTGTCAAGTGTTTTAATATTATTATATTATGCCTTAATCTGGTGTATGATGGGAAACAGGCAGAAGAAAGGCTAGAACCAAGACTGCTGAAGACCCTTCGTCCTACATACTGTATGTGTGACACCAAAACAGAGCATCACGCATGTTCACCTACATATCAAAAACATATTAACAAGTACTGGTCCTGTGATAAAATATCTCTAGTAGACCGACAGACCCAATTGTAGAATCATTTGCCCAAGAAGCACCCAAGCCTTGTAGCTTCAGCTTCAGGTACCATATCTGTAGACCCTCACACCATATTGTTCTCGTTGCTGAGGCAAATTTAACATAAACCATCACGATTTATAATAGCAAATGCATCACCTAAAAACATGGAAAGACTTATCATATAAAAAAGTTCTTTTACGTGAAAAGTCCCATAGACTTTTATTAGAAACACGTGAGATTGTATTTTTTTCTTTTTATTGTTTTCTTGCTTTTTTATTTCTTCTAGTATTTTCTATGATTTTTTTCTTTTTTTTTACCATTGTGACTATTTTTACTCAGATTAAATGGAGCACATAATTAGTTTTGTGTTTGTGCTCCCAGCTTTTAAGGACAGCGGGTTACCGTTTATACGTTCTTTAATTAGAATGTTTATAGTTTATCCATTTTGCTAAACTTAGTTCCTGTATTATCATCGATGGCGTTACCTGAGGCTCCTCGTGTACGTAAAAAGGCTTAAATATAGAGGGTGGCAGCGGGGGTTTTGGCCGAACTGTTTGGGTTAAGTTGCCCGGTGGGAAAAAATGACTAGTGAGTCAGATTGCATTAACCCTTTCACGTCCACGATCCCAACAACACATTCTCACTGTGGCCATATTTTAGGACTTGGTGAAACACATTTTAAAGAGTTGATTTATGGTAAGAAAAAGGTAGATCAGCAATTCCCCCGTGGCATCTCGAGGCACATATATAATATATAACAAATATAATATGCCTTATGGATAACGTAGCCGTCGGTGGAGGTGGAAACGCAGGCTCAGATGCTAACTAGCGTTTATCCTTGACTACCAATGGAATAAAGTCCCATCCTCAATAAAGATATAATCACAGAAAATATATATTAACATATGAAACGTATAGGGCCATAGTCAATGGAAAAGTTAGGGTAGACAAGTTCAGCAATAGGGGGGAACGAGAGATATAATTGGGGCAAGAATGAACTAAATAGTCAAAGTACCAAAGACATAGGTATATATAGATATAGCCGAGAGAAGATGATTTTATATACGTGTGTATTATATATATAATTTATTATATATGTGTGTGTGCATATATATATATATATATAATTTATTGTATATGTGTGTGTTATATATGTGTGTATTATATATATATATAATTTATTATATATTCGTGTATTATATATTAAATTTATTTATATAGTGTGCTATATAATATATATATTATTATATATGATGATCTATGTGGTTTTATTACTATATGATTATATTTATATATATGGCGTGTATTATATATATATTTATTAATTATATAATTTATTATATATGTGTGTATTATATATATATATAATTTATTATATATGTGTGTATTATATATATATAATTTATTATATATGCGTGTGAGCGTATCTGCACATATATGTTAAATAGAGAAATATTCTGGACACATAGAAAGGGATGAGAGAGGGAGGGGGTACTGCAGCAATGACAGAGAATGGGATAGACAGACTGCAGCAGTGACCAAGAAAGAAAAAAGATAGAGGCTGCAGCAGAGAGGAATAAAGAGGGAGGGAGATAAAACGAGGGAGGGATTGATTGCAGAGGCAACAGAAAATAGAGTACAAGAGAAGGCGACAGCGGCAGGATTTGAAGACAGAGATTCCAGTCATGCCTCGCCACTTTACTTCTAGACATTGAAAAGAGTGCAGACGTTCTGCGAGACTCAGAATACGGGAGACAGACGAGCTGTCAATGCACTGACATACTGGAGAGAGAGGTACAGCCAAACGACTGCTGTCTTTTCACCCAAGCACTAGAACTTAAACAGCGTAACAGTTGCATGGAACAGAGGACTCGGAACAATGACGATAGACAGTCATCGCCCAAGGGACTGTTCTAAATCTGCAGTCAGAAAGCCCGAGAGGGAGAGCACAGATAGCTGGAAAGAATAAGACCCCGAGAAGAATAAAACGTCAAGAAGAGACTACATATCCAGTGATAGAAGCCTAGGAGGACAGAGTCCATTGTCCTTTACATGGTTCTACCTTTCGCAAGACAGCAGCTATACAAAGAGTAACAAAGAATGGGCAACTGGAACCAGCGCGACACACGCAACGTGCTATGAGAGCATGTGACGCAAAGCACAACTCCGACAGCACCACGAATAGACTACTACATCAGATACAATTCGCACGGCATTGGCAATAGATGGAACTCATTGATCCGTAGACTTGCGTATCGGATATATGGACATCATAGCTTAACATATCAGTCATTATAGTAGGGATTCGTGTAATTAATTACACCGCACAAGGAGCATATCTCACTCAACAATATCCACCAGAGAAGCCGGACATTGGGTTTTTTTTTATCACTCAACGGAGTTGGAACTTCTCTTTACAATGACGGAGATAACAGAAATTGATCCACAAAATTGTGAGCAACGGCCGCCAGAGACCAGCATCAGTGGAAGCCATGGGCTACCAGAAAGCAAGGTATTATCTAAAGCACACAGATTCCTCAACAAAACTCTAGGTGCTCCCACCACCATTCCTATATCGCATTAGTAGATGGCCAACACCCATACTTCTGCCCATTGATCAATACGACATCTCTTTACACAACTCTTTTCACCAGATATCCTTCTTACACGTATAAAAACTAAGATTATTTTCCAGTATACAAAGAAATTTGTCCAAACCAGCAATTTAAAATGTAATCTCCTTAACAGGTCCCATCAACATCGAATGTTCTCCTGCTAACCTTCAGACATATAATATTCCATCTAATCATTTTGTTCCAAACTGTTACCTCATTACAACCTCATCAAGCGTGTCATACCACATCATAGCCAGTGCCACCCTCTAAAAGAATGTATCCAGTTTTTTTTGCCACCCCAACACTTTTAATTTCCTCATTCTGTCTTATTCGGAAATTGTAACTCTTCACCAATGCTCTCTTTGAAGTTCTCATCACTCAACGTTCTGGTTTTCTTCCCTCTTACTCGATTTTGCTGAAATTGCCATAAATATCTATATTCTACCATCTCATTGTTACACCAATACAAACAACCTTGTCATATATTTACCATCATACCTATACTCCTCGCATCACCACCCAAACAACTTACATATTCTGTGTCTCGACTTAACAAAGAGGTCTACGTTATCCCTCAATGATCGCGATGTTATGCATTTTTGTGGGATAAACATGGTTAATGTAATCTTGAAATCACAATATATATATATATATATATATATATATATATATATATATATATGAATAAAAACATGCATATGGTAATGATGATCCTAATACATTCCAGTCAATGGGATCTTTACATATGTCTTTGATGTCAAATGTGATGTCATCAAATGCTTAGATACCGTCAACTTTGCTAGAATTAAATCAATTGTTTTGTGTATGGATTATTAATTTGTTGGTACTATAAATATTTTGTAAGTCTCCATAGCATACTTTTATATTATTATTATTATTATTATTATTGTTGTTGTTGTTGTTGTTGTTGTTGTTGTTGTTGCTGTTGTTATTATTATTATTTGTGTAGTTTCATCGTATTCTGCAGTGTTGTAGAATGTCGTCATTGTATATTTAGACCACAACACCTGAAACAGAACCATTGTAACCCCGTCACCTCCCTACAGCAGCGATATTCTAGTTGGACTCACAGAGAGCCTCCAGCTATATTTTGTGTTATTATTAAAAATATCCCAGTTATATTTTGGAACCATCTACACCACAGCTGGACAACTGCGTGGCGGCGATGGTGACGCAGACCAAAAACGGAGGGGTGGCTGCGTCTTAAACAAACTTAAACCACGCCAGGGGGTATAAATCAATACCTTCGGCAGACTGTGAATAATATCCTTGCTTGAGCTGAGGTGGATGAATGCTGAGGATTGATATACTGACTGGCCAATGCTTATTCTCTAAATCTTGGCCTGTTAGCCAATTACCTAATTAATGCCGTCAATATAATCCATACTTCTTCCCTTTACGTCACTTTCATGACTAAGACGCCGTCATTTTATTTATTCTACGTTGCAAGTAATAGAGTTTTTTCATCATCTGCTTGCTGACTAATCATATCTCATTGCCATAGACTTCCAGCTAAAAATAAATAAATATATATATATAATAATTTATTATTATGTATATATTGTAGTATACCATATCTGTAACATATATATTATTATTATTATTATTATTATTATTATTATTATGATTCCATATCTGTAACATATATATTATATTATTATATATATTATTATTTTATATATATATATATCTGTAACATATATATTATAATTATTATTTATCATTATATATTTGTATATCATATCTGTAACATATATGTATATATATATATATATATATGTACATATATATAATATATATATTACTATGTACTATTTTATTACAATATAATCATTAAAAATAATGATTTATCAAATATATTTATTAATAAATAATATTTTAATAATAATAATTATTAAAAATAATCAGTGTTTGTCATACTGATAAATGCACCTACTAACCATGTACCTTGTGACGCTCCAATCATATGCATTTAAATATCCCCCATTATTAAGTAATAAGCTGCTAAAATCCTTCACTTTTTCAAAAGCCCACCAGTAAGTCCCCTCTGGGCGTCTCAGCCGCAGATAACTCCTGTCCCCGGCGTGAATGCGTCTAAATGGCTGAATCAGTGAAAATTCGATTTTTATCGTTTTGTAGCGGGGCCGACAATGTATGTAATATTTTTACTCTTCATCAGACAGGCACGAACATTAATATCTGCAAAATAACTGTTAAAAATGTAACGTTCTTATCCAAATGTAATTACTTATTATTTGTAAACAAACAAAACAAAGAAATAATCCTACTTATTTCCATCTCATAGGATATTAGATTTTTTATGGGCAAATCATGTTATGTAGTTTATGTAGGACTACAACCAACTAAAAAGAAATACTTTCATCTGATGAAAATCCCTGTAGAAAATAACTTATTTACTGAGAGGATGGTAGATATGTGGAACAGCCTCCCAGCAGCAGTGGTAGGATAAATGGGCAGACTGGATGGGTTCTTATCTGTCGTCAGATTCTGTTTCTGTGTTTTAATAATTGGATTTATACAGTCTGGAGCGGACGCTATAACATTTATCTGAATATTCAGACACAGCGAATACAGCAGCTCAATTAAAATGTTCCAGGCAAGTTAATTAACCCCTTAATTAAAATATAATGTCCAGAATTGTCCCAATACAGTCTTGTACATTCGGATCATGACATCAGCTGTTTGTTCTTTCTACGACACACGTAAAGTGCTGCCCTGCCGTATGAGTGATGTATAACTCGCTGATTGCTGCCTGTGAGGTTATACATCCCACATATTGCAGGGCAGCCTTTAATATATGCTGATCAGCAAAATGTGAAACGTATGTGTCCTGGAAAAACAGCCAACTACCCAACGTTAAGGAACTCATAGTCATCTGGTTATAAACAGACAGGGGAACCCGTAAGGAGTCACAAGATCTCAGTACGGCGACTAAGACACGGCGGTAGTTTATAGTTTGTGGGCAAGGAGTTAATTGGCTATGAAATGCCCGTAAGCTGCATTACTGAACATAGACAGTTAAGTAGAAATAGCCAGCTAGCTATTAATCAGATCACGTCGCCTGTGATAAATGGCCCCCACATTTACAAACCGCGTGCGCCTGCTGACAGTGCAATCGGCAAAGCGGGGGTCTGTGTGAGGGGATCAGTGCCAGATGGGGGTCTGGAACGAGGACTGAAATCTAAAGCGGGGAGGAAATATCGCTACGGAAGGCTCCCTAAAATATTTAAGTCTTCCAGCCCCTGGCAGTAAAGTGTACATAGAGTCGCCCCTCGGTATATGTTCATCTATGTATAGGATCGGCGGAAAAAGTGGTTTCAGCTTCAATAAGGAAGGGGGTTATTTGCAGCGAGTTGAGTGAAGCTCGGTAATGCGGTACCTGGAGAGAAAGCGGCGGCACCGATTATAGACGTCCTTTACTGTGTGGGATATAGAAGGAAAACGACATGAATAAAGAAAAAAAATCCGACCCTGTTACCGAAACACAACGGCCGTTCTTCTTCTGGATCAATAAAGGGGATTTCGGAAAGGTTGAGCTAGAAGCGTCTTTTTTTTATCCAGCCAGATAACTCCATAGGTCTGACTTTGGGGTAATAGATAGAAAATATAGAGTTTGTACCCTAACAAAATTCCACGTTTTGGTTTAATGCGCGGTTATTTTTTTTTTTGGTATTAGAAGAAAACGTTTGCCGAGTGATAACATGTAGCTAAAGATGAATGTATCCAGTATGTTCAATGGAACCTGCAGCTTGAATTCTTTTTATAAATGATCGTATTGTTCTCTTAAGGCACCGTTGAAGCTCATACACAAATATATCTCCAAATCTATTTTTGAGGTCTTTGCTTTAAAAAAATGGTTTTTTTTGGTGGATGGTCACAACTCGGCTAAGCAGAGATCCGCAATCGCCAGAGGCAACAAAGTGTTCATGAGAATTTATTTCCGAGGTCGTAATTCCGCGTTATTAAGTTTCTTTTCCGGAGCCTGCGCACCTTTTTACGACTCCGTAGTGATGCCCAAAATAGATCTTTGGCGGTGGCATAAAGCGCACCTCGGCGCCCGTGCATTAGGGCATCGCAGCTGTGCGATGTTCTGCAGGGTTGTGTCTTAGTAATTACAGGGTGAACGCGGGGGCCGACGGGAACGTGCTCATTAGCGCACAATGTGATATGTAATTACGCAGCGAGAGCCTACGCTCTGTCATGCACACAAACCCCGTACTGAGCCGGAAAGGTAATAAGGCACCCATCTTCTGCATCATCCACCGTGCTTGTCAATCGACCAGTCTGTCCCTCTGGATTCACATATTTTTGTCATCTTTACATTATTAGACCCGGACGGGAAGCCTGTGACGCCCCCCGGTAGATGCTGGCTGAGGGTAATAACGTTCTATGCTTGACCCCTGCTATAAAAAAAAGCTTTGGGCATTTTGAGTGTCCTGTCTATTCTGCATCTTCTGAATCTAATTACTCATTACTAGCCGTCTTTGCATTCGTGCGACCCAAGAACATATATATATTTTACACACGCATCTATTCCTTGTGGTTGGAAATATAAATCACTTTGCCGCGTGCCCGGCCCCCCTCCTTTCCCCTGCTGCCCGCGTGGTAGTGTGTGATCGGCTTTCCATACTGGGAGATAAATGACTGCTCAGCCTGAGGTCACACTTGGCAGGGACCCAGTGTCTGCACAGCGAGAACCACTTACGGGATATTGGTGTTATGGTGAGGAGGAAGACTTTGTAGTGCAAGCCGGCTCTATGTCCTTATAACAGACGGCTAATTCCATATCTGGGTACACTCAATCAGAATTCAGTATTCTTTTATCCTCTCAAACATCTTTTTGTGAGTGTCCTTAATATACTCTCGTGGATATGATTTTTTTTTAAACTCTACTTGTTTCTCTGTATCCGATTGCCTTGGAATCTTTTTGGTACCTTTTTCCCCTCTCCTTCTTCACACGTTTTCCCTTCTTTAATTTGTACTCCCTTCCAAGTACCCTATCTCATGTCCTTCACCGCCCTCTCATTGACTAACTCCCCTTTGCCTCTTTCCTCTCCTCATTCTGTCTTTCCCGAGCTGTCTCACACAGTGAACTTACTGTCACATCTCTGCCCAGGGAGGTGGTCATCTTCTGATATGTGTATAAACCCACTGCCCCTCGTCACCAATCCTTAGGGCCTGTCACTTCCCATCTAAAAAGATGGCTTCACCTCTTGACCCTCCTGGGAGGCAGATGGAGTCAAAGTCACAATACACAACACTCAGAAACAGCCGTGTTACAGCCAAGTCTCTCTTCTTCGTTTCCATTGCTTCCAACTTTCTTCGCTTTTTTCACATATCCCCCCCCCCCTCACAAACATATAGTTTTCACTATTTCCTGCTCTAGAGCCTTCGCTTCAATATCTGGCTTTTCTATGCCATTTCTTAACAATTTCTCTTTTGTCCAGCTCCAGCGTTTCCGTCGATCCATCTCTTTGAAGACCATTCTTCGCAGTAAAAGTGTAGAAAATTTCTTTCAGCGGCCAAACAGCGAACTCAAAGTCCAAACCGACGTCCTGCTTACTCCTCCAGTGCCGCCGCCACCTCCGTCTCCCCCACCTCTCGCCAACGAGGCCGTTCCTCAAGCTGACCAGTCCCCGCACCCCTGCCACAAGCCCCTCTCGCTCTTGCAGCCTGTTCGCACTCACAGTTTCCATGACCATGTCTTCAAGAAGCAGTGCCCATGCCATCTATGCCACCAAATCATTGTTGGTAAGTGACCAAACATGTCTACATATAATGTATCAGCAGCATGTCTAAGATATATGTTTGGCTGAAGAGTATCAAAACGTGATAATTTGGCCAGCCACAGGGGTCCTGGGGCATCCAAACTAAAGGGTAAGGGTTAGGTCAGGAGTGGTAACATTTTTAACGAATGGACGTCCTTTATCGAACACCAAAATGTTAACCCAATACCCATATCTATCCATATCATACCTATATCACGGTGAAAGTCATTAAGTAATAGAAGTCATTAAGTTGGTTCTCATTCTGTTCAATTCCAGGCAACTCCAAGCAGGGTTTACGCTGTAAGATGTGTAAGATAGGGGTTCATCTGTGGTGTTCAGAGGAGGTCTCTCATCAGCAGTGTCTGGGGAAGACGGTAAGCGTGTTACTTGTCTTCGTCACACTATGTGATTACGAATATACTCTCTAAAGGATATAATCCCTTTATCTCCTCTTCGTATTTTGTTGTGTTCCCTGCAATTGTATCTTTATTGTGTTCTATCCTCTCTTGCCTCTTCTCTTTCTGGTTCCTTTCCTTTATTCTCTACTCCCTAAGAATCCCCTTTTTTTTACCTGCCTCATACCCCCTTTAATGTTTAGCTTAAACACCTAATTTTGTTTTTTTCAGTCTACTTCTTTTCGTCGTAATTTCAGCTCTCCACTCTTAATCAACGAGCCTCAGTCCAGCCCGAAGGAGACTCCAGTGCTCCCTGGTAAGAAAAAAAAACCCAGATTATTATCCTGACTTCAAATACACGACCACATTAGAGCTCTGTTATTATTATACTCCTCTATATCTAAACACCCTCTGCGTAATGCAATGGTATCATTTTTTTCGAAGTTTCCTATTGGTTGACAATGTGTTTTTTATGTATACAGAAGTTAGTCTGTGCCTTTAAGTTATAAAAATGCCTCCTTGTAGAGAGTCTTTGATGAAGGTATGCTCCTTAATATATACAAGTATCCTCTCTGTGTAACAGCTGTCTACACTTAACCGTATGCCTGCTTACAGTTCTATTTCTTAAGGTCTCTTTCTCTCACAGTAGCTGGTCCTAGGGGTAGGGTAGACCCTGTCTATGAGGCTCTACGCTATGGAACCTCGCTGGCCCACATCAATCGCTCCAGCTGCAGCAGTGTTTCAGAGTCGCCAACCCGCAGCCTGGTGAGTTTGGCTATGGAGAGTCTTTGGGTTTAAGCAGTTTTTGTACTGGTCCCAGTTAACGTTCTGGAAAAGGTTGGGGAGGCAGGGTGATGCCCATGCCTCAAACCCAAAGAGAAGAGAACATAGATTCTGAAATGTGCACCGGACCAGAGGGTTACTGTAACGTAAAAGTTCTCATATGGTGACCAAAGGAGCCACCAACTAGATGTCCATTCCTTCATGGAAAGTGGGATCTGATTTATTCTACCAAGAATAGGTGAGACCTCTCTGTAATCGTGAAGGTTCACATTGTAGACAACTTATATAGCTTTTTTCAGCTACCCGGACTTAATAAGCCACATATAGATGAACTTTGTAAACAAGCGCTGTTTCCGTACATTATATACTTTGGAATTCGAGGGTACTCCCAAACTAGAAGCCTAACGAGTAATATTGTGTAGAGCAGGCATTTTTTTCCCCACCAAAGCATGGTGGCCCACTTTTCGCATTTTAATTGTCACTGCCTGATCACACTTAAAACATGCGTTTTTCTATGCAGAGCGAGAGGGAGGAAAGAGCAGATGACCCAGAGGGCAGCATTCAAAGCAGCGAAGAAAGTCCCAGTCATCCAGGTTAGTGGTCACATCGAGGAGGATAAGACTTGGGAATTATTTCAACCTTCCATGTCTTAATGAGGGGAGTTGATTTCAGCAGAAGCTGACTTTAAAGACTTTGAAGATGACTACCCCACCAAGCATAAGCACAACGACACCTGCACATTGATGGATAAAAATATTGCTTGCATCTTCCCCTTAGCTGTCTCTTTGAGAACATTCTGAAATGGCTGAGTAGCTTCATGTTCTCACCAACCTACCTTTCAATTTGTATCAATCCAACACAGTATTTCCAACGGAAAGTGAGGTGGCAATGAGCGAAGACACCCGCAGCGTGTCGGTAAGTTTTTTCCATGGTATTTCGGGGATCTTTGGTCTTACGTCCCAGGACTTTTCTCAGCTTTGTGTGCCTTGTTCGCAGAGCTCAGCATCTGGAGGAAGGGTTCGGAAAGAAATCTCTTCCATGTATAGCTACGTGGCTCTCTATAAATTTCTGCCTCAGGAGATCAACGACCTTCCATTGCAGTGAGTGTTTTCCAACGCGCCATGATTTTTTACCTGTATCCATCAGTATAACCAACGTCTATATTTCATTCTATCCAAACACCAAGCCACCCAGTCCTTCGCAAATTGGTATAAGTTGTGTCAACGATTGCGCCCTTGTCTATCAAGTTGAGTCATTATATCTACAATGGCTTCATTTAGCAGAAGATGACAATGAGTTGGACAACCGAAGGTTTACAAGAGGAACGAGGCCTGAAAAGAGGCATTTCACACGCGTATGGACTGGAATTAAATGGGGGGGATGAAAGCTATATTTAGCAAAGGAAGTTGGATTAAAGTATTAAGTGTGGGAGAAAGCAAGAGTGGAATGTTTTCACTTTATTCTTGGTGGCCTTCCATTTCTACGCTCATGATGATCGCAACCTTACTTTATTTAATTTGGAGAACTGTCAGTTTCTCACTGTTTTAAGGGGTTGGAGTTGGCCTGATTTTATGTATTAAATCACCGTTATGTCCCTGACATTGTTGCCCTTACATAAATCATGCAGTGCTCAGGGCAATTACCGCTCTTGGAATTATTCCTATCCACTTATTGTAAAACTAAATGGTAACTGATGGCCGCATTCGGCTGTCGGGGGAAAATGATAGTATTATCAGTCGTTTCAATTGTCGTGGCATCACACTTA
This sequence comes from Spea multiplicata, assembly GCA_009364415.1. NCBI lineage: Eukaryota > Metazoa > Chordata > Amphibia > Anura > Pelobatidae > Spea > Spea multiplicata. The sequence goes on from VKOC01000010.1 coordinate 860,463, forward strand.
AAGGCCCGACAAGTGACTATGTCGGACCTCGGGATAAGGATGTCCTAGAACATGTATAAGATAAGGACGGGAAGGCAGAGTTGGAAGGAGATCCTTATTTTAGACGGAGCAAAAAAAGCCGAGGAAGACTGTATGGTCAGGAGACATGGACAGACTAAAAAGAGTCAGAAGTAGTGTGTAATATGAGAGATCTTGGCTGGTCTTGTTGGTAGATAACGAACATCAAAAAAAGTCCACATGTGGTCCACATTTCAAAACCTTAATGGAAGGGAATTTCAGAAGAAATGAAGTAGGGAGAGAGGCTTTGGCAACTGTCCAGAGAGTGGAGAAAGGTCACGTTAAATAACTATGGAGGATTAGTTTATTATTAGCATCAAAGCACGGATAAACCTACAGGTTACATAACATTCTGTGAAAAGTGCAAGTTTGTAAAGAGGGTGGTTGGATAAATGAGATATGGAACCAATAGCCTTAGGTGAAGATCACGACAAGATCGGGAGTACAGGAATATAGAGAGACACTTGAGTGGGCTTCTAATTTACGATGTCATATCATTTTAATCATAATAAAAGAGAAAAAAAAAACACTTGAAAGAACACTCAATTGAGCTTATTATACTTCAAGCAAGATGAAGGTCAATATGAAAGCATGATGTACGTTATGATCATGGAAATAATCAAAAGGAGAGAATAATTAACCCTTGTGAGTCTTACACAAGGGAGGGGGTAGCAAATCTTGAATGAGCAAAGCTCTAAAGCGATCACAGAAACTCCCTTTTATCGGCTGATGCAATAGAAATAAATGTAATTTAACTCAGACCTGGAGGCTGCCATTATCATCACGAATGCAATATTTGGGTGAACACCACACTGAGCCGATTCTTTATGGAAATGCTAATCAAGTCAGTTCCTCCAAACTTTCATTAGTAACAGTGTCAGCTTGGTTGGTTGAGACCGAGCTATTCTATTGTTTACCACAAGGTAGAGCGATATGGTGTCAAGGTGCATTTTCAACAATACCCACTAGGGTTTCTATTGTAAAAAGGGTTTTAGGTTGCATTTGTACCATGTCTGGACCCTTTCTGTGTACTTTATTATTCCATTTAATCCATTTCTGTGAGTGTTTTTTTACTGGCCACATGGATGGACCAGCCATCTGAGCTGAATCTTGCCAGCCATCCCCTGTGAAGCATCGAGATTATTAAATGATCTTATTTTTTTAAATTATTTTTAGTAAGAAGAAACTGGTAATTTAGATTCCGAACAGTTCTGGAGATTGTCTAATCAAATTAAACAGAAACATTTTCTACAATGCTCTGGGATGACTGTAAAATGAATCTTTCCGATGATGATACAGCTGGAAGTGGGGAAGTTAAACTGCAGATGACAGTACATTGTAGGACATTGTAGGACATTGTAGGACATTGTAGATCCAGACCAGAATGTTTGCTATCAGTTTTTTACAAACCACATGAGTCTTGTCAAATTTTGTTCCACTGATAAATGTAAGGTTATGCATTTTGAAGAATACCAACAAGCAGATCACTCATTGAATAACTGTTGGCTTGTGTTAGGCAGGTCCTTGATGGAGAAGTCATTTCATCTTCTAGTGGATTACAGAAAATTCAGGAATGCAGGATAAATGGCAAGAAATACTTGGCCCTAAAGAAATTGTCGGCTAGAAATTTAGCGCCGTTGGTGAAGCCTTTGTTATTCGTTCGTACACCGGCATTTGTCAGCATGCCATATAGACAATATCATGGGTGCCACTCATCATACAAGCATGGCCAGTGCAACCAACTCACATATAACGCCAACCAGATCCATGCACCATGATGTCTCTATAACAGGTGCCAAGCATCCATACATACCAAAGTTACTAAGAGAAGACGTTTTACATATCTGCATACACATATAAATAGAATCGTACAGATCGAGTGTGTTATGGGCACAGAATTTGTATTGTCTCATCATATCACTTCTATCTTTTTTCTTTCTCCACCATCCCTCTCTTTCTGCTCTCCCTTCTATCATCGTTTGCATTCTACCTCCCCCCCACAGGCCCGGTGACAGGGTTATGGTGATGGATGATTCTAACGAGGATTGGTGGAAGGTAAGAAATCAGACTTTGGTGTCACCGCGGTATAGGCAGCCAGGTGAAGACACGAGATGAAGAGGGGAGTGGGGGAGGTGAAACGGAGAGAGAAAGAAGCCTTTTCATGTGTCCGGTTTTCCTTCTGCCTACGTATTTGTCGGCCCTAAAGCTCCTTTTCAGGCTGTATTCTCCTCCATATATCGTGTCGTGCGCATCGCTAGGAGGCAACATGTTACGCGGAGACAGAAAAATAATATGTAATAGCGGTGGTGGGAGAGAGATGTGTCAGATGTTTTTTATCACTATTATCTACATATATGCACTGGGATATAATTATTCACTGACTGCTCTATAGGAACGACTCCCCCTTCCTCCTGAATAACCCTCCCGTTCAGCCCTGCTATGCACAGGGCATTGTCACTGATTATTATTGTGTGTCATCTACCCACTCATACAGGGGCACATATGGAGGCGCAGAGGGAGGTCAACGGAAAAGACCTTACTTTCTGCTCAAAATTAAATCAGTAACATTTCTTACTGCAGTCAGCATCCATGAAACAAGGGGTGGGTTGCCTCAAGGTCTTGTGTGAACAGGCTCAAAATGGCCAATGGGAGAACCGGGCCAATGGCCATTGATCCAGTGCCCAATGGCGCCCTTTTTTACCCTAGTTAGCATGAACCTGTAGGTAGAAGGGCACTCGTTACAAAGGGCAGGATTTAGGAAGCTAGTGCCGACTTTAACTGGTATGTGTTTTTTTTACAGGGCAAGTGTGGGGATCGTACTGGGTTCTTCCCTGCAAACTTTGTACAGAGAGTGCGGCTGGGGGAGACCGTTTGGAGGTGCACCGAGTCTTTTCAGGGAGTCAAGGACCAGGGTCAGCTAATTCTGAAAGAGGGGCAGGTAGGTGATGTTTCGGGGACAGGTGTACCACAGACATTGCAGGTGCAGTGTCGGCTAGTAGACTCCAACTGGAAAGGTGTCACCCCCCAACTGGAAAGGGGGGTGTGTGAAATCTTTGCCCAGCCCCAAAGTTGGTCCAAAGGCAGAATGAAGCAGAGCACGGGCAGTAATAGCAGGGGTAACATGCTGTACCCATAATGGTTTGGAATGGGGCCGTGCACTGGGTAACAATTTGCCACGCTCATAAATAGCTGCCCAAGTAGCTGCTTAGTATGGATTATAGGAAGTAAAATCCAAACTGTTTGTAATGAGAATAATAACGACAATCCACATTTTCTACAAAATAGTGTAAAAGCTCCCATAATCCATAACATATATTAGCAGATCCTGTCCCGGCCTAAGGATAGCCCTGTCAGGGAATGTTTGGGTGCCTATGTTGCCTATGTCTGTAGCTTCTCCATATGGGGCCTCCGATTGTTGATTATGACCATAAACATTCTGTACCTCCTTTCTTCCCATTCTCACTCATTGCTCCTCATCTTCTCTCACCCTTTTGTCTCATCATTATGTATTTCATCTGATGTGACGGAGGCTCCCCACTGTCTTCGATTCTATCCTTTCCTATCTGTAATCATCTTTCCCTCCTTTCCTCCTTTCCTCCTCACTCTCTTTCTTCCACGTTCTCCTCTCAGACATGTCTCCTGAATCACATATGCTCTTCTCCCCGCTTAGATTTGTGTCGGCGTCGGAAAGCCAGAAACCGAAGGCTTCATTAAAGTGTCCAGCGGGAAGAAGAAGGGCCTGGTGCCCCAAGATTGCTTGGCAGAAATCTGAAGTCCTTTATTATTTTCAAAGAAACCCGCAGCTCCCCTAGGATGGCTGCAAACACAGGACGGTGTGAAAACGCACTCAGGCTTTGCTGATGCCACCACTAAGAGGGATAACACCAAGATAACCCAACTCCTGAGTGCCTTACTATCCTGGCAGTCACACGTTGCAGAGCCTTTAAATGCTGCGCAGTCTTTTTTGTCCCTGTATAGATATAAATAAATATATATATATACAACTATATAAATGTGTATTTTGCAATATATGCCACCAGGTGTCTGTGACATCATCACTCAGGGCCAACTCTTCAGGGAAAGCCACTCAGTGACCTCATACCAGAGCTTACATGTCAACGGCGTCCTCCCTCGATTTACCTTTTCCTGTAAACACGTTGCTAGCCTGGTGGTAGAGAATGTATTCCTTCCACCGTCGTGCACCTCAGGAGTTGGGTTATCGTCGCAGTCACCCTTCCATTACATCACGCCCTGCGCCTCGAACGGCCGAATGTATTTTTACCTATTTATGGAGAGTAAATTATTCTGGTTCACACTCAAGCTTTGCCAGCGGTAGGTTAAGTGATGTATGACAGATACAAAAAATATACAGCGGCGGAACAATATGTCTAGGTTCTAATGTGGAACGTCTGGGATTTCTTTCCATTAACCCCTTAATGACAAAGCCCATACATGTACAGGCTCAAAATGCATTGTTTTTCAATGGGTTTTGGGACTGCCCATTGTCCTTAAGGGGTTAAGTAACTATTGTCTATTTAGCAGAGACAAATTATTTAATGGGGATTACTGAGACACTTCAACATAAAGAGCATATCTAATAATAGTTTGTTCCTCTACTAACCCGATCCCACCTGTCTACTCCCTGCACATATTACCTGTTCATTACCTGTTGATACAAACGGAGCAATCTTATATGATACATCTTCAGTCCATCCTGCGCAGCGATGGGCCAGACCGTTAGGACCTCGTTGTTGGTCAGTCTCCATTGCCTATTGGATAAAGCAGCCCTGCGGCTATTAAACATTTAACTATACTGTTCCAAGAGGTCAGTGTGCGGGACAAGGCTTCACTACGGTGAGAGGGACAGATTATACCTGTCTTCTCAGCTAACTGAGAGAGTGGTACGTAGGTGGACTTGCCAACCAGTATACATGGTAGAGGTTAGTGTAATGAGGGAATTTAAGCATGCATGGGATAGGCATGAAGCCGAGTCTTTTAAAGGAAAAAAAGCTGATAGATGGGCTGAATGGTTCTTCTTTCCCGTCGAATTCTGTAGGATAAAAAGGCGATGGGAAGTCCGGGGTGCAGAAATAGACTGTGAGAAGGGGTTGCGCATGAAACTGCACCCACTCTGCTTTCACTGATCATCCCGTCATTATTATAAATATATACATAAATAATCTGTGTATTTGTCCGCCTCCACGTTCAGCCAACAAGCTATGCTGTATGACACGCAAGAGATTAACCCCTGCTGTACAGACACATTCTGCAGACCAAGGCATCGCTTGGCGTTGAACGGGGTTTGCATTGAATCGTCTAGTTTGACAATTGCTGTTTAAGTACCAAAAGGGTTGCAGAGTAGTGTATGTCTGTATGTATGTATGTATGTATATATATATACCAGTGTATTTATATGTGTGACGACGCGTTGGCATTAAGGAGAGACACTGGTTCATCTTATATCCAAACGGTCATGTAGGCTGCAAAGGTTGCTTTCTATAGAAACCGTCTATAAATGTATCGCAAGCAACGAATTCCAGCCTCTTCCCATTCCATGCTTCTCAGCTCGTTTGCAATACTTCTACCCCATCTTTTTTTTTTTTTTCCAAATCCCCAGACTGACATTCTTCCACTAGACTCTTTGCCCAACTCTGATTCCCGGAGCAGAATTATCATGGGGCCCTTGGCAAGGCACCAGTTCTGGGTCCCTCTCTTTCTCACATCCTGCTGGACAAGAACCCATCTCCCCACCTGTCTCTCCCCCACTCTCTATCCGTATCTCCCCTGTCTGCTCTCCGTCTCTCTTTCTATATGTATCTCCCCATCTGCCCTTCACCCTCTCTCTGGTGCCCCACTCTCCATATGCATCTGCCCCCCCCCACACACACACACACTGACACACACACTGATCCTACATTCATGCTTTTTCCTTCTTCCCTCGCCCTGATTTCTGCCTCTCTCATTCGCTCTGTTGCTCACATTCATTCCGCTCCATTTCGCAGACTTGTCCTCGGGGCTTGTTCTGCTTTTTAATGCCATATTTTATCCTGCCCGGGCTGCACTGTATAGCAGCGCCAAGTATCTTTACCCCTACCTAGTCTTCCTGTACGGCGTTACCGCAGATAATCTCTGCCTCTCTCTCTCCGGCACAATTTATCGAGGATGCTTCCAGTGCTGGGAAGGCTTTGATGATACTCAATCCTGCTGTAATCTAATGCATGGGATTCACCTTATTTCCCCTAAACAGCAATAAATACCCCAGTAAGGGCAATAATCTGTGATATAACTCTTCCAGTTACTCGAAAAGCTGTATCAATAAAGTGTTTAATCCCTCGCATTCTCGCCTGATTCTTGGTCTCTTCCTGGCGTGGAGTTCGAGTGGATCCGTCCCTTTTTACATTAACCGTCTATTCACTAAATAAAAGGATCTGCGAGATTCTCGTACCTGGGAACTTCTCTTCTAACGGAGCTTTGTGAGGGGGCTGAGCAAGCTGTGACAAAGGCAGGGCTAGCACCGGAACGCATTGCATGGCCTGTAAAGGGAAAGTGGGCGGGAGTGGGTGTGGCTAAATACCACTCCCCAGAGAAAGGCCAGGGTGACCCAAAGTCCCAGGAAAGCAGCAACTTCACCTGGAGACTCCGGATCAAACTGAGAGTTATTCTTCCCCTATATTATAAACGGCCTGATTGCTGTTGGTTGAGGTAACCTATGTATACCTCCTAACAGTCCCTCTTTAGTATGTATAGTCCCTCTTTTTGTAGGATCTGAGAATGTTTGGTGGCGTGAGTGTATCAAAGCCCTAAAAAAAAAAATAGACACAGCAGAAGATGGGTTTATTAATTACCGGTAATCTGTGGTAAAGCCAATATTGTTACAATAAAGATACCAATAGTATCTTCTACATATATACTGACTCTGAGTGGAGTACATAACCGTCATGGCATAAGAGTCATCACGTAGAAAGCAGAGCAATAAAAGGATCCATCATGAAAACACTAAATGTAGAATTAAGGTGTAAGAAAGAGTGAAGAATGGAGATGTGGGTGCAGCTGCGCCATTCCTGGGATGGGTGAAAAGCGCTCGCGACAGGTCAAGACAAAGCATGGTAGAAAACTGCCCCCACCCCATTAGACAGGCTGCCGGGGGTCAGTAGAATAGCGAATAACCTCCGATCACGTGTTATGGCTCCATGAATAAAAGTAATAGGTGGGGTCCCTATCCAGATTACAAATATTGGCAAATCCCATGTAATAGCTCATTATGTTCATGCAAGGAATCGTTTTTATGGACGGTGGTCAGCTTGTAGGGTAGGTGAGGGTAGAGCCGGGCAGAATGCACATCCGTGATATTATATATGGGGGGGCATCTCTGCACCATCCACGCCAGCACTGCTGTACTCCTTTTCTTTAAAGATGCCCATGAAGCATCATTAGAATCGTAGATCCAAAGCACGTTTTGAGCTATGGTCTCGTAGGCGATTTGGGTTAAGAGAGACTTGGTATTGGGAGCCGCCGTCTAGTCTTTGTATCTCATATGAGCTGAGTTATACTCAAACTGATGTCAGAGTCAGGTTCTATCTCTATAATCTGTATTAATCTCCAATAATACGCCCCAGATCATCTCCCAATCTACTAAAACGGACCTTTTATTCTGATGAGATGATGGAAGCCTCATCTCTTCCTCCCCATCACTCTGCGCGGATTGGCTTTACGGGAGGCGCAGGGTTAACGCCGAAGCCCATAACAGCTGTCAGATATAAATAAAGCAAATGCTTTTATGTCTTTATATATACATCCAGCTAGTGCCAATCCTTCTGCTCCATTAACCCCTGCCCTGCTGAGAGAGCAGGAAGACAGCTGGGGGGGGTGGTAGAGGGGGGGTTTGTTTCTGCTTGCGAATTTGCAAGCAGAAAATCCTCATTATCTCCCAAGAGAAGTCAGAATGTTGTTTTTTTTATAGACGATTCCTCTGCGTGTTATAAAAAGCCTTTAAACTTATAATTGACATATATAGGGAAGCGTCTCTGGAATACAGAATCAGGCCGGGAACCAGACTTTTATCATCGATACGGCGACGACAAGAACGCCGCTTCACAGAAATAAGAAAAACCGCATTAACATTTTTCCACGTAAACAAATATAAACATTTAGCCGCTTGTACGCTATTAATCACGGGAAGGAGATAGCGGTCCGAGGCAATCAAATGGGAATTAGCAAGAAACTGTAGGGGCCGCCAGATGTTTAGGAGACATTTCTCCTCTGGATGTATGGCGCTTCTTCTATAGGTTTTTTATGGACCCTTTCCCCCCCCCATAATATAATGTTTTCAGGCAGCTGCGTATTAGCCATTTGTTTGAGTTCTCGCTCTGTTATCTGAACTCAATCTACTAGACAAACACTCTGACTCTTTAGTGACCGTGTGGCAAACGATACAATGGCGCACCCAGCCGGACACCGGCTAACGAGCTGGGAAAGAAGCCCCTGGAGTGGCCGGCTCGGTCACAGTTGCTGCGGGCTGAAGGGGCAGCTGCTGTGGGCCCCGCAAGAATAAATAGACCTGGGGCACCTGCATCATTTGGTGGCCACCAGTCTGGCCCATGTGTCACTCCCAATCTGGTCTTGGGGCCAAATGTCTTGGTGGCCTTCTTAAAAGAGAAACGTGGATTGATCTTTTATAATGTACAGTAAAAGAAGCCTGGTGGATAGTTTTGACCCCATTGCGAATGGTTTGGTTCTATGGTTCTACCTGTAGGCCGCGGGGGGGGGTCAGAAAATACACTCATAGCGTCAGTAAAACATCTCGGCACCTGACTTTCAGACCGATTAACCTTTAAGACACAAGGACTCCTCGTGGTAACTCCGAAATTATACTAATCAAGCATATATGATATGGCTCTTCTTGGAAGTCATCAGAGCTTAAAGAAATTTTCATATCCCATATGATATATTCAAGATGCATGCACGCGTGTATTCAAGCAGAGCGATGAATAATGAAGTTTTAGCGAAAACACCGCAAACCGGAAGATCGGATCCCCATTAAAAGATGAAAGAGCAAGCTCCAGACTGTATTAAAAACCTTGACTTCTCAGACACCACCATTAGTGATCCCCGAGAAGCGGCCAGTCCTTAAATCAAATAAACCGGAACGGACGGCGATTTCGTTGGCTGCATCTGGGTATCCAAGCGCTGCAACTTACAACGCCATTCATTTTCTTGTCAATAAAAAACAGGCTCAGATCCTGAATCTGCAAAGGATGACAAAGCTTGACATTTTATTACCTACTCTCTAAAAGCTGCAAATGCAATAAATCTGGGGTGAGGTCAACGTGACAGCCATGGAATATCACAGACAATGTCGGGCCAGGACAGCGCCCTTGTGACCACATATCTCAATAAGCTGAAATAATGTTATTTTCTTCCAGAGATGCCCAAGTATATAGTGGGCATTTAAAGCAAAGGAGGTATAGGTGGAAACACCAAGCATAAAGATGGCGCACGTATGAGACAGGGAGAATGGCTGCAGGGACAGATGGTAGAGACATGAAGAACTTTATGGGGCAAGGAGAACATTGTCACAAAGCAGTCTGGGCACAAACCACAAAGGCTGAGAGAGGGAAAGACGGCAAGAGACAGATGGCCAACGCGCCATGCAGACTACTTCTCCTCTCGATCCAACAAAGGCGCTCTCATGTTTCTCTACGACCTTCAGCTTCATCTTCTGAGCTGTTGGCTCGACCTTGACGGCGGCCATAAAACAGGCACCGTGCCCAGCTAGCAAACTGTGGATGAATAACTGTTTTATATCATGGGACTACCGCCTATTCCAACTAAAAGGTGGAACAAAACATTTTCCCACTGGCTAGCTGAGCTTTGTGCCCCCCCCGCTTTGGTACTCGCCTATGTGCTGTTATTTTATAGAACACAAACACCACCATCAACTTACAAGTAGACACTTCGCTATATCTGCCAACACTCGGGCCGGCCACTGGGACGACGCGCCGTTATAGACATTAAAGAACAATTGGAAACCAGAGACATCGGCCGCAACAGAAACAATCTGATAGTTTAAAAATCTGAAACTTTTTAAAGAACGGAAAGCCTCGTCTTGAGATGCATTCTCTACGGGCTGCTAATAACCATTCTGCTGCTTAACACCTCCTCATGAATATTTGGAATCAATGAGTCAGCCGGTGACTAAGACCACTGAGCCATCTACTTAGCATTTAATCACCCGGGGACATCGAGCAGATCAATCAGTCTGAAAGGAGAGGAAAATAAGGTTCCCAGCCACGCCGCAGAACGACAAAGGCCGGGACAGGTCGTTCCCTCTTCAGGAACAGCGTGAGGATCATAGCCAACGAGGTAAGCCTGGTGGAGGAACCGCGACGTTATCGGTGAAGAACCTCTGCAGCCTCATTCTAAATTCACACCACCTTTCAGTTATGGCTGAAGGATACGACTCTTGGTGGACTCCATGGACATGGAACAAGGAATAAGAGGAATATTAACGTACATTATTACAGTTGGGTTTGAGTAGACCATGAGCAGCAGTAACTTCAAACGTTTTTGCCAACTTCATAATACGTTAAGAACCCCGTCGAGCATCACTTGTTAGAAGGGCTAAACTAACCCCAGATTACATCTACTTATACCTGTACAATGAGAAGTTCATGTTTTGTTCCCCAGAGTCGCAAGGATCTGCCATTGATTTATACTTGGTGACACGGCCCTCACCTCTTAGGAAAGGATAAAACCCACTAATCATAGCTCCAAATAGCTTGGCTCAAGGTGCTACAAAGAAGCAAAGATCAAACATAATAAATCTTACATAAAATATCTAGCAGTAAAATAAAAAATACCCTCACAGCCAATACCCATAAAGGTATTCAATGCCAGGCAATAAATATAATAATGCAAAAAAACAAAAGAAAAAAAAAATTTCCAAAGTAATGGAGGGTAGGAATATTGTTTAGCATCTTGTTAAAACATTATAGATTTATTTTATAGTTTATCTGTAATGTTATACGCCATGTGTGGATGGAGGCTCCTCTGATTTTTTTGCACATTTAGAGTTGATTTGTAAACCACACTTTACCAAAGCAGTTAATAGGAATATTGAATGTTTAGAAGGACCTGAGGCAAAGTGTGCTGGGGCATTGGATGAATGCTAGGTAGCAAAAAAAAAAAACTGCAATGGCGCCACCTGGTGGATGATCAGAGACAGGAAGTATTTATTGTAAGATTTTGTTACAACAAAATAACGTTAGATATTTCTAAATCCAGATCGCACTGTTACATCATTCTGTATTACATCACACAGAAAGACAATGGCACTTCAAATTTCAGTGTCTAAATTAAATAGTCAGCCTGCATACTGAAGGCATTAAACAGAGGTCAACTTTGTTAAAATAAATAAAAAAAAAGATACCCTGTCTACAGCATTAGTGAAACTAACAAAACAAAGTTAGTGTACTTAATAGCAGTTGCACTTTCTAATTTAACTTATACACAAGAAATTCATGCCGCCTTCTCAGTCCGGGCACGGTTTGGCGGAAGCTGGAACAAGCCACTCAGGTTAACCTCTGGCTCAGCAGGGTCACGGAGCTGACGCTCATTGAACAGCCTGGAAAGGTTGCTCTCCATCAGAGTTTTGAAATGGAATAAGAGTTTCTGGTTGAAGAGGCGGCTCAAGTTCTCCTCCACTAATGGCGAGCGGCGGGGGGCTCCTTGCAAGCGTGCTTTTGCAGGCATCTGAAATATAAAAGTTGTTTAATTTATAGAAAAATCAGCCGGAACCAACAAAGTCAAAACGGGAGAGGTCCCCGATTCTACCTGTATGGTTTGTTTTTCCCCCCTGAAACAAGGTACGTCAGTCAAGTTCCGCCATTGCAATACCAGAGACTGATCAAGAAGCCCTCTTACAAGACTTTTGTCCAACTTTCCATGGCAGCACATGCCACCTTATAACTACCCCTAGAAGACCCCAGCACCCAAAGACTGAGCCTGACAGACCTAATCGAGATTTACTTTTGACCTGCATCCTCCAAAAATGGAATACAAGGCTTACATGAGTGGAGTATTACCCGAGTCAGCCCTAGGACCTTACTCTACACCACCATCCTCATCACGATATCATGGTTTACACCCTTAGACTAGTCTGCCTAGACTAGGACAGGCCACGTGGCCAGTCATTTGTCCGAATTATTTAGGATCCAAGAAGTTCTCAAAACAGTCACTTTTGTCATTGTTGCTGAACCTCAAACACGGTCCGCCCTACCTTCAACTTCTTCTTGTCAGGGTCATGAGTGGCAAGATGTCGCAGCAAACTTTCCTGGAAGGGAGAGAAGAAGAAAGTAAGCAAACCCCCCTATAGTTTTACGCAACGATCAGTTAGAGGCGTTACATACCCTCATGGCAAAGGCGCGATCGCAGCCCGCATGGTAGCAGCGGTAAGTCTGCAGGCACAGGTGAGTTTTGCGCACATGATGCGTCAGATTGAAAACCGTTCCAAATGTTTCCTTGCAGTCCTCTCGAGGGCAGGGTAGGTGAACCCGCACCTTCATGTGCTTTGCTTTGTGTCTCCTTAGAGCGTTCTTCTTCTTGAAGGACTTCTTGCACATAGCACACTGAAGCTCCACTATAGAGGAACGATAAACGGTCACATTGATTGGACATTTTCCGTTAGAGAGGAAAAAAGGGAAATAAGAGATGCCGTTACATGGGTGTTTCTTGCGGTGCTCCTGAAGGCCACTCCAAGTAGGAGACACAACGCCACAGCCCTGGAGAGGGCAGGTATATCCTGGAAGATATGCGGGGAAAGTCACCGTAGGAGCCAACAACTCAATGCCGTGCTGAAGCTGAAGCCGCTCTCCACCTACCTCTGTGTTGTCTGCGATGGGCAGAGAGCGCGGCTGAAGATGCCAGTTTCTTCTCACACCCAGGAAGGTCACAGCTAAAGGACAGAGGACACCTTAACCATTAAAACTTTCCCTTAAACTTAGGGTGTCCAGCTTGCGGCCCTCCAGCTGCTGCTGCAGGACTACATCCCCCATCCTCCCGAGCCAGCCTCTTAGCTGGAAGAGCATTTTGGGCCGCAGGTTGGACACCAAGCCACAAGCCAGCCATGTTTAGTGTATGGTGCGCTACAGCACAATGCATAGAGCAAACCCATGCAGACACGAGGACACAAGGAATATTACGTGCCCCATCATGACAACTCTTGTTACAAAGCGGGAGCCCCCCCCCCAATGTCTGTCCTTCATACGACCTTCGAGGACATAAGTGCCACCAGACTAGTAACAAAAGCTCTCGTGAACGCGGTCTCTTCAGATTATACTCACGGAAACAGGAGATCCCCGGTGTGCTGAGCGAGATGGACACGGAGATTAGGTTTCTTGCGGAACGTTTTCAGACACCCCGGCACAGAACACTGAATAAAAGCATTAAGATAAATTACATAGAGCACAAATTAAATTAATCAAAATAAACTGCATCATTTTCTAAGATATTAAGTATCACAGTAATCAGTTTAGTCCTGAATGTTGAGGATGAGATACAGATAGATGATATTTTCTCTCTACAATAAAAAACATAATAAATAACTTAATTTGTAGAAATAAATTGGGGGGCTGGAAGGCTTGTGTTAAGGACATCACAGCCCATTTGGATCCTGTAGCCCCCAAATAGGTCATTACAGAAAAGGGTACCCCACCGGCGCATAATTTGAGTAAAATGGTTTGATTCAGAATACAAATAAGTACTAATTTAATATATTTACTGTGACCCAAAAGAGAGGAATCTATACATGGGGCAGCAGGATCAAGAGTTAAACCGCTACATGCTGAAGGTAATGGGAGTTGCAGTCCCACAGTAGCCAGGCTCTAAAGTAGAGGGGCTGCATTTCCTTACTTTAAGGGGCCCGCCGTGTCCGTGTTTATACGACAGATGCCTCTTCAGGCTCCTCTTGGTTCCAAACGCAGCGCGGCAGCCAGCGGACGGGCAGCTGCAGGAGAGCACAGGGTCAGTTATAGTTTCCCCCCCTCTATAGACCATCCATGATTTTACATCAACGTTAATTTGGACCGATCTCAAGTTACATCATAGCATACACGGTATAATCACATTTACGTTAGGAGGGTAATATTGCCAACTATTTATATAACATCCTCTCTATGAAAGTGGTAGCAGTGCCGTTTATAACAGTCCTAGAGGTATGAGCAGGAATTTAGACTATCGGACGTAGCAAACCCCCCCACATGTGCTTCTTCAGGCTCGAGTGCTGCTGCAGGTGTCTCAGAAGAGAAGTCCTCCGGAAGAAGGCTTTATCACACCCGGCTTTATCGCATTTCCAGGCCTTCTGTACCAACAAACAAGAGGACAACAAACACATAAAATACAATATGGAAATAGAACAGGCAGCCAAAAAAATATAACATATGTAAAGTCCCGCATTACAGCATAGAGAACCACCTTCCGTAATATTATAATAGAGATGCAATAAGGCACCGCAAGAGCGGAGTAAGAAACATCGCTCTATGGCTATGAGAAGCCTTCCTGAGGCCATAAAGTAATACCTGCCGCTGTACGGTAGACCCCCAAGCACCCACCTGCCCAGCGTGGCGGGATACATGCTCTCGGAGCCTCCATTCCTTCTTGAATCGGGCCATGCACCCTGCGCTGGGGCATTTCAGAACGCACACGACCTTGGGCTTGTTTGGCAGCACCGGCTTTGACCCCGGGACCTGCATTCTTAATCCACTTTCCCCGACTGTGGAGTCCACCTATTTATAAGCCTTCTTCCACTCACACCTGGCACTGATCTTCTCATCCACTTCACCTGGAACTGGTCAGACTGGGTCATGCGTGGATTTCTTTTTTTTTAAAGTATGAGACATGTGAACCAAACCTGACCTCAGGCTTAAAACATTTTGTCTCTGTAACTGAATCCAGTAAACATTAATTCGGGTTGTAAAATTAAAAATCTTTAATATGAAATAGGACAATGGAAGAATGAGTTCACGTTGCGCAGGTGCGAGGACTTCACCATTCTCATGGATGGTTCTATTGGGCAGAGCACCTGTCCTCCCCACCTGTGGGATCCTGGGTTGAATAACATAATAATTGTATTATTATTCTCATGCTTGTATGGGCAGAAGCTGAGCAGTCGCTGGGGATTTAGCCAATTTCAACTCTAATAATATGGCTCAATCTAATGAACCAAAATACAATAAAATTTAGAATAAACAAAATAGGGAATAGAACTCCTTTAATCACCTTCCAAATATTTCTCAGAGCTCACAAAGAAGGCAGAGATGTAGATATATATATGTATATGTGTGTATGTGTATATATAGATATATATGTGTATATATTTCTCATTTTTAAGTAAATCGCAGCTCTGTGAAGGGGAAAAGAAATGTATGCTGAATGATTTATGTAACGCAGCTGTACGCAATATATGGCTCCAGGTGTCACCAATTTAAAGAGGATTTCTGATTGGTCAGTCTGCAGCTTTCCATGTAACAGTTGAGTAACCGGCCAATAGCAGAGTGCCCAATTATTTAAGTCTGTGCCATGAACACCTGTATGGTTTCTGGGGCTTTGGTCGCTTCCATGAGATCCCCCCCCTTATTTTAGTTGTATTATAGCACCTGATCACGCAGGTGAGATACAGAGGTGGACGGTCCGTACGATTGCATGCATTTTAAAGTTCTGCTTTTACATCTGAGTTACCGTATTCCTCGAGAAGTCCACAGGTATAAATTACAATTTAGCAATATAGAATCTTCTAGAAAAAGATCATACTCATTGCTTCAACGTTTAGGGCTCACGTTGGTGGGTAGCGCATGGACCCCTCACAGTACATGGGATTCATAGGCTTGTGTTAATGGCTGTTTAAAGAGCCGCTTGTCACATAGTATGGATTCTTTCCGCCCCCCCCAACATAGACTTCTGTGAGTACCCCTCGGAAGCTTGATTTCAGTTTAATATGAGTGTATGTAAGAAAGGGTTGGGACAATTTATATATACTGTGGTACTCAGTGGGTGGCATTTACAGCTCTGATTAAGCAGTAGAAACATATCACCATATGATGTAGTACATAGGTTATTACATGAGGGGTCATCTGCTCTACACGGCACACA
The DNA here is from genome assembly GCA_009364415.1 of Spea multiplicata. Classification (NCBI taxonomy): domain Eukaryota; kingdom Metazoa; phylum Chordata; class Amphibia; order Anura; family Pelobatidae; genus Spea; species Spea multiplicata. The sequence continues at coordinate 876,663 of VKOC01000010.1, forward strand.
TGCATACACGCTGCTGCTAAAGCCACCCGGGCATCTATCTGATTCAGATCAGACGTTTGCGGTTAGAAGGGACTTGCCATGCACTTGGCAGTCAGGACTCCGATGAGCTCTGGATTACGCAGCATCTGCAGGGAGTCAGTGTGCTCAGAGATATTTGCCCCTAGAGGTATTATCATACTTCGCTGAAGCTATACATTTGCAGCAAGCAAAGGTTAAGCAAATAGATTAGCTTAATTGCGGACACAAAAATGGCACACATTTTTTGCTTTTTCCTTTGTAGCTTTCCTAGGGTAGAACTGAAAGAATCAGAAGAAAAATCCCAAGGAACCTCTTTCAAACCCTAGTTTATCTTAAATTGTACATTGACTCCCTCTAATACCGTATTTGTTTCACTAGTAAATATTTACATGTAAACTATTTTCATATTTACTAAAAACTATGATTGAGAAAAATGCAAGTTTTTATTCCCTTTTGTCGTTATGCACATCTGCCCCCGATATGCCTTACATCCCCAGATAGTCACGGCACACTGGTGCTCTGGTAGCAGCGGAGGTAGTCTGCATGCATTGTGCAGACATTCACCCGTTGCCAGAGGAGGATCCAGGTTCCCTGCACCGCTGCAGGGGATCCTCCTCTCTTGCAGCCGGTGGACATCTGCACACTTAGCGCAGACAACCTCTGCTGCTGCTGGCACGTCTATGACCGAGCACCAGGTCATGTCACACCAGTGCTCAGCCATAAAAGCCCTGGCAGAAGTGTCTGCGCATCGCTCACCAACTGGCAGGAGGATCCAGTCCCCTGCAGCGCTTGCAGGGGATCGGGATCTTAGTGGTATAATTGGACCTCTATTTGAGGTTGGATTATAAATGTCCTCGAATATAAGACTAAGGGGTATTTTTCAGAGCACTTGTTCTGAAAAACAAAAAGCCTTGTCTTATATGCAAGCAAATACAGTACTTACAAACAACCACACTGAAGTGCAGTTGCATTAGAAAAAAAAATATGCATAAAGGGCCGCTTTGGACCTCCCAGAGAGGGATTAAAACATTCCAGACCATACTGTTTCTTGCACATACAAGACAGGCAGAGTGAGTTGAGCACATTTTATTGAGTTTGCACAAGATAGCACTGTATATATACACACAGCCAGGTGGATTATTTTTTGCTGGACTCCTCTTCCTTTGAAAGAGTCTTGATAATCTCCTCTTTCTTGGCCTGAAGTCTCTCTTCCCGGCGTTTCCTTGCTTCCTTGGTCTTGGATCTGCGAGCCTCAGCCTGGTCACTGCAGAGAAGGGAAAAGGTTAGATTACATTTTACAGAAATGCATCTTAATCCATTTTTCAGTTTCATATTGCATTGCAAGGATCTTGGATTGAAGGTTGCCAGCCTCCATTCCAATGAGAGAATTCGGAAAAGTGCTAACCAACCAGTTACCAACTTAGTGCTAAATAAGTCTTGAACCCAGACTATGGGAACTTGAGATAACTACCCCAAAGCCCTCAGCTTTTATAGACAGTATGATTTTAAATACTAGAAATAGTAAAAATACACACTTCTGCCAAAAAGGCAAAACTGAAAGTATTATCACCTAGGTGGCACTGCAGTAAGACCCAATTAACTTTGCAAAGCCGCTATTCAAACCATGCTATTTCCTTACACTCGGCAGCCTTGCGTTCTAGAATGCTACTGTATTTTTATTCTTCAGTGAATTGCCCTATCCTGGGGTTTCTAATACAAGCACTGCCCCAAATGGGAAAGATACTCACGCCAGGAGCTTCTTGCGTGCTTTGTCTGCCTTCAGCTTGTGGATGTGCTCCATAAGGATACGTTTGTTCTTAAACACATTACCTTTCACCTTCAAGTACAGGCTGTGGTACCTGTGAGGGGAAGAGAAAGTATTAATGAATTTTGATTCCTGGTCGGTTACCAAGCATAACCACAATTTCTGAACGCCTGCCATACTTTTGTTTCTAATATGCGACAGGGCTGAAAACCAAGTTCTGTTACAGCCATCTATTTGTTTTATGTTAATGGACATACAGGGTAAAGCCTCTAGATGTCCACTACAAGAATGCCAATAAGAGGTGCTATTTGCTGCTCTTCTTGACAAGCTCCTTAAATTGCAGATCTTGTTGTACATTTCATACAGCCGCCCTTTAGGGAAGGACACTTAATTCAAGCTAGATAGCAACTCACTAGCTGGACAAGAAAAAGGTTTTGTTTTTAAAGTAACTAGATCTAAAAATACATGCACTTACATGTGCCTATCAATCTTTTTGGATTCGCGATAACGACGGAGAAGACGGCGCAGAATTCTCATCCTCCTCATCCAGGAAAGTTTCTCTGGCATACGGGCATTGGCAGTACCCTTCCTCTTACCTGGGCAAAAAGGTTATTCAATCAGTAGCAGAACACAAAAGATGCCTTTGTACAAGTAATTAAGGAATCTTACATTTTTAAGGAAACTTACCCACATATAAAATAAACTGACAAGTTCTATGAACTATGTCTTTCCCACATCAATTCGATGCTAGCCATATAGCAGTTTATATATAATTGCTCTTTAGAAGCTTTGCAGAACTGAGCAGTGAAATAAAAGCACATATGCTGGGAATCTATACCTCCCATTTAATAACTACAGAGGTAGTTATCAGGATCAGAAATACTTTGCATCGAATATTACGTTAATACAAGTCTTACCAACGCCCATATGTCTTCCCTTTCTGCGTGCAAGGGTGTTCTTGCGGCAGCGGGCACGAGAATGCACAGTCACCGGCTTACGAATGATCAGACCATCCTTAACCAGCTTCCGGATCTGCTGACCTGAGAAGACATAGATGGTAACGGTCAACGTGCCAGGTTCTTAGGAAGCTGAAAATCCACGAGAGCAGGGCACTTAGAGACTTACGTGAGTTGGCATTGGCAATCTCATTGGTCTCGTTGGGATCCAGCCATACCTTCTTCTTGCCACAGCGCAGCACGCTCGAGGCGAGCCTCTTCTGCAGTCTGAGCATGCTGTGAAGCAGATGAAACAACATCGAGTTAGCGTTGGAGTAACAATGGTATAGCCAGCCAGAAGAGGACCCATTGCTTATATCAGCAACAAAATACTTAAATATGATATGTTCTGTAACATAACATAAGGCCACGCTAACGTACCATAAGACAGTTAGAACAGTAAGATCTAATGGAGATTAATTCGAGTTGACGTACACTCCATGTGCCTCGGTCGCAACATCTTACCTAAACGTTACGGCTTTCAAATAAACAAAGATCAAATGCTTCAACTAAACAATTCTTTAAAGGTATCAAATAATTACAACTGAGAAGTGCTAGATCAGATGTCACCGATAGACTAACAGTCACAGAAGATTGCAGTAATAACCGCAGCCTTAGTTTACTACACTTCACAATGCTGCCCTAAAACACCATGGGGGGCACCGACCAAGGCAGCTTTAACATCAAAGTGTACATAGAAACCCGAAAACCAGCAAAGCCATTAATGCCGGGTACCTGCAAACAGTCCTGGCACAGGGTGCGCTTGGCAAACCTTACTACCAAAGTGTCAGTGCAGAAGATGACACGTTCTGTGTAATGACATCACTGATCATGCGGGTCACCAACAGTAAAGCCACACTAGCCTAGAACCGCAGCAATGAGCAATGTTCCAATAATTACCTGGGAAACGTCACAAAAGGCGCGTACAATGGACGCCATTATTAAGTAACAAAGTGACCGTCCACACGTGTATTCCAAGACATCACACACTACTGTTATGTGTTACATCATGTCAAACGTCTCTCCCCCATTATAATCACTATAACGGCACAACCTAGACGGTCACATTTCCACCCAAAATTATATCGAACGTTCTAAATACCCATGGAAATGAGGGGGCATTTAATTTAAAAACACTGATGAGAGATCAGACAATGCAGAAGTTTCTCAAAGTTAGATACCCCCCCCCTTACTTCAATATTCTGAATTACGATAACGTCATATTTCAGTTCAATTCTACACGTCACCCAATACAAGAACCACCACAATTCTAACATTCATCACATCTACCCCGGAATCTGTGATACCAGCTTATAGTATAGAAAGCATATGATCCGATCACCCAGCACTGAACAGGTTAACCACAGTAACGTCAAGGATCGAAATACTTCCTTCAGCAATCACAAAGCTAGGCATCAGAGATAATCTACCACAATATGCGGTAGCGTGGATCAAGGAGCTGTAAATATCCACGAGACGGGTGAATGGCACCGGCAAGGAGACATGAGTGTGTGGTGAGTATACACGTATAGAACGCATGTGCGGCCTGTCATAGGCCTTCTTTGTCGGGCCGCGAATGGCAACTAAACCTATTAGTCATGCAATTAAACAAAGCTCCCGGGAACGGCCAGCCCTCGATACACCGTGATTGAGAAGAGCAATAGCACCGGGGAGCTTTAGGCGAGCCCCCTATCCATATTATTTCACACTTGTACCCGGGCTCCCCAGCTCCTCACCTCATGGCGGCTGCTCTGCTTCAGCTCGGAAAGGAAAGGAAGACGGTCAGCCCCTACCATTATTAGGAGGGGGTGATCCCACTGCGATTCACGGGATAAAACAAACCCAGCAAGGTAACTAACAATCGCGCGTTCAGTACAGTGCGTTCGCGCCACATTAATTAGAGAAAAGGATTTGAAAATCAGAGGGAAATTAAGTAAAAGTGTGGCTAAATTGGAACGTTTGGTGCAAATATGATTCCCCTCTGTAATGGAGTGGTTTGGGCTGGCCAGGTTGCGCATGCGCAGTTAATTGGCTGCTGCGCTCATACCATGTGGGAGGCGCTGACTGAGTTTTCAGCAAAATGGCGGCCGGGTCGGGAGCTGGGCATTTTTTGTAATATGAATCGGGCGTGGCTAATTAAAACTTAACAAAAAACGTTTATCTAAAACTTAATGAGGTTTTAGAATCGTTCGGAAGTTTTATCCTCCCTCTCTTCACACTCAGTTTCGCCCGCTGTATCTATTCTGTGTGCTTTGCGGCGTCACAGAGTTCTTACATTGCTGTGGGACAGAGGCCAATTTACGTTTTATTTACTAGCTGGGCCTTGAAAAAAACCCTCAATATATAAAAATTATTTGTTTAAAGAGGGCGCGCTCAATAGTGTTTTGGGTAGAAAGGGGTGTAAATGAAATCAATGGAGTGTAAAGCTAAAACAATACCTCAAAAAGCATCAATACTTAGAGCTGCACGCCAAAAAAGAAACAGAAGGTCTATAGAAGTGCGCAGGGCCTTATTCACTATAAATTCACTATATGGGAACACGCGTGATAATAACATATACTAACACGCGAGGCAGGCTCCAAGCTTATTATGAATTTAAGTTACAGGATTTGTACCTTTACAGATTTTAGCGTCACTAGATGTCTTCACCAAAACTACCAATAACTTTGCTTTTCAAACATTTTTTGGAAATATTTTGTTTATAAATATGAGACTGGTGTACCGCAGGGTAGAAAAGGTGGCAATGCTAGGGTATCTAATAAGGATAATCCTCACTCTGGTCTTACAAAAGTTGAACCAAAAAGCCACTTAATCAGCAATCATGTCACAAGTTACCGTTATGATGTCATCGCTGTTCTTTCTCTCTCTGACATCATTTTGACAATAAAGTGATTACGCTATGGCGCTTTATGTTCCCATTTTATGGACCTGAGTCCATAAATGAGATTGAAGATTGTATTTCCCTAGATAGTCCCGTGACATAGAAATATAGAATATGATGACAGATAAGGACCATTCGGCCGTCACTCTCGGAATTCATTCTTGAATCGTTGCTGAACTAACTTCAAATCAAGACAAAATAATTTTTAACGGTTTGGTGGTACTGTGTGTGAATTTAATATCCATGTAGACGTTTCTTTATATAAAGCCTTTATTATTAACCTAATAACAGGATCAATACATTGTGTACATCGCTAAAAAAATAAACAAATATACTTACAATATGTTACTTAAGTTGTTTACTTAAATGTTTTGTGCTTTTGTAAGCAGTGCTTTATTTATTTGTTATAGTTTGTTGTAGCCCATACAATATATTTATATATATACATGTGTAAAAATTGGTACTTTATAAAACCATTATAAAATAATTTGATAATTGCTCTTATTCAGCTTCCATAAGTCAAAATACAGTTTACACAACTGAAATCCCTTCCATTTATTTCTTTAATTCATTAGCTTCCTTATTCTTTTTTTCCCTATTGCTTTTTCTCAAGCTCTTCACCTGGGCCTGTGTGTCACTATTTTTTTTACTTAAGTTACCTGTTCCGCAATAGGTAAAAGTCTCCTTCTTCTAGACTTATAAGACTTTCCTACGCCTCTCGCACCCATGTTTTACATAAGATCTCACCCCAAACTGGACCAGATCAGTTTCCTCTAGTTTTGCTGGATTAAGAGTATCTGACAATAGGGGAGCTCTTAGGAAGAAAGACAACTCCTATTAACGGGAAGTAAAGATGGCCGCTCCCATGGAATACCCATAAACTCATGTATTGCCTATTTTAATCTGTGAACAACAATACCCAACTTGTTAAGTGGCACAAAAGGTCCATGTTTGTTTTAGAGGGTGAGGTTAGAGGTATGGAAAGGGCTTCACTGAGGCTAGTAATGTGACTTTATGGCTGTTTGAGCGTTGTGTTACACAGTAAGAAATGTAGAATACAAAATACTTTACATTTCTGTCATTTATATACACATCATTGTGACTTTTAGAGCTCTAGAACTCTATGATAGACTCATTCCCATACTGAGGATTTCTCTGGGTTGAAGTCTCCAAGTGAAGTCCTGCTTCCCCAGGTCTCCAGGGCAGTTTCTTCTTTCTCTGGGCAGAGGAGTAGCTTTTGGCCGCCCCATTTCCTTCATACTGCCCTCAATCTTTTTGTGGCTAGCCACAGCAGATCTCCAGCTATGGTTAGTTCCTACAAACATTTAGAGTTCTTAGAAAAGGGAGAATAAATGGAGGAAGGAAAGCCAAAATGTTTTAGGACTGCCCCTACTAGTGACACTCGGAAGAAAAGCTGAATTAACCCAAACGGCAGAAATCAGAGAAAAAGGGTTTTGGCGAAGGCAGAAAATCCAGAGAAGGGGGCCTTCTTCCTTAATTGCTCCAGGGTCCAAAGACCCCTAATCTGGCCTTGCTTGGGAATTATGTTTATTTAGTGTATAAAACTGTAACATTTATGCTTTCAGAAAAGAGACATCCACAAGAGACAACACGTGAGCAAAAGCTCACTGTTTATCATTGTTTCCCCACTCAAGTTGGGGGGGGGGGTTATATAAATGAATATACAATCAATAATTCACCAAGGGAAAGTTTTTTTTTTATTTTTGAAATAATTGCTCTACAGGCTGTAGTATTTAATAACATTTAGTCTCTTATATAATAATAATGATCTAATATTTTATACATAATATAGTTATGTAAAATGACATTTGATATAATATTTCCATTACTTTTAAATACATAAAGCAAGTATGTACATATATAAGTATTTGGCTACTAGAGATGAAACATCTATGTTTTAGTGCTGAACAAGCACACAATAGTTAAAAGGGATCAAGAACTAAAATATACATTTTGTTTATAAAAGAAGAAAACATAGACAGATATATATATATATATATATATATATATATATATATGCAAAGTTTTTCGTACATAACAAAAATAAATTTCTAAGACCCAAACTTTTAAACAGTAGTATACATTGTTTTTGAAAAAAATCATATTTTGTGCATTAAAATAACATAAAATGAAATACAGTGCAGACGGTATTAATGTTGTAAATGACCATTGGAGCTGGAAATGTATGATTTTTAATGAAATAACTTCATAGGCGCCCTTTATCACTCCCATCACTCCAATTCGCTAATCCAAGTTTAAAAGGCTATTTGATCGTTAGAAACCCAATTATGTTACAGCTAGAAATGTCATTGTTTTCCTAGAAAACAGCTAGGTGACCCCAAACCTTTGAATGGTAGTGTACATTAACCAATGTAATAATGCTGCTGTCTTTGGAAAGTGGGGGGAAGCAATTTTCCTTCACACAATCTACTTCCTCTTTTGTCTTGCTCGGAAAGTACAAAGAAATTCACAAACAGCATATCAATCATTGTATGCATATATGTGTAAAATTAGCAAAATGATTTGTTCATATTGGCAGTGGTGTTCCTAAAGGGTGGCTAAGGCTTTTTGTCTGTTTTTGGAACCCCAAAGTCTTGAAGAACATAAACATGGGTGATATAGGCAGGAAAGCCATAGGTTACCCCAAGCTCTCCCGTTTCTGGTATATGGTATGGTACAGTGCCAGAACTTTACACCCTGAACTGGTTAAACATTTGATTTTCTTACAGAATAATTAAAGTTTGTATATCTGATGGATGCCATGCTTTTTTATTTAGTCCACTACATCCGAGAGGACTATCCGTTAATAATCTTCTCGCTGATGTATCCAGGCATGGTGTACAGTATAAGAACCAGGAAAACTGTCAGGATGGCTATGATGACCAGAGCAATGATGTATTTCTTATATCGCTTCCAGATGAAGAAGATGAACGTCTTCAGGGGGTTGACAAACCAGTTGAAGGAAGTTTTGGGACGGCTGTAATAGAAAACAAATATATTGAACTACAGCTACTGGACTGTAAATGTGTGTCATGTATACCTGAGAGTACATACAATACATTATATTATATAATGACTTAATTGTTTAATTATGTCATTCGCCACAAATGCGGAGCCTGATAACGCTGACATATTGTTGCCATAGAAATCAGAAAAAGCTTCTTAAACAATTGGGTTGTTTTTATTTTGTTCAACCTTCAGAGGAAATAATAAAATGTGTTAAATAGTGGAATTAATGTTTTTTCCATGTTTCCTACAAGTAAGGCTGAGTTCGCCCTGCCAGTCGATTTTGTGAGCTGACTTGGGTTCACAACCTAACTTACTTCCATGTATTTGATGTTATATCACATCTATTATTCAATATGCAAACTTTACATATTTATACATGGGCTCATGGTGGAGGCTGTTAAAGAACCTTAGACCCGATAGACTACAATGCACATACTTTGGTTTCTCCAGCGGCTCCGGTTCCTTACGTGCCAGTCCCACCGGACTCTTCTCGGCCTCCTCCAACGTCAACAACTGAAACTCTGCTTCCACTTTTCCCTGTTGGTAGGAAGCATGACACTGTTATTCATCCACCGTGTTTTCCCTCTTCACAAAATTAGGACTTTATTAGTTTTTTATTGTGATTACAACCTGCTGAGCTATACAGTTGTCTCATTTAGGCACAGAAAATAATTTCAAGATTTGTGAAGGTCACATAGCTGGCAATTGGCATAAGGAAAGTCTGAAGGACATAAACGAAAGGTGGAGCGTTGTCTAGCTGGGATATGCCTTTAACACATGTTGGCTTTGCTATACATGGGACTAGGTATAGTTTCTCGTCTGATACATGGTTCTTTGCTTAGCACAGGTTTAAAAGACGTTGACTGATAGATTTGAGAAGATCCTGTAAATGTCTGCTGAGTTGATTTAGAAGTTATTCTCTACATTCAATATGAGCTTAATATTGATCATAAAAGCCCTCCTATACAGTGAAGATACGACTGTTGTGTGATGCGAGCGCTGGATATATGTGTTAGACTTCTACTTACTACTGCGCTTTAGGGAGGCGCTACAATCCATTTACACCCATATATTGAGTATATGACCGTAAAGACTTCATTTAGTAAGCATGATCCAAGTATGAAGAACCTTGTTTTTGTCTTAACATATTACATGCTTTGGAAATTTGCAACCCATATAGCAAAATGCCTAAAGAACTTCCCCCTCACCCTTCCCACACCCACATTGTGAAGTTAGCCACCATTGGGTCACTATAGGTAAAATAATTTTAAGGAAAAAACACATTTCAAATTAAATTGTTGAGAAAAAACTTACTGCCAATATGTATGTATTTCCACTTGGGTCCGTAAACTGCACATCCTCGGGATTCACATTCTTCCTCTTTTTCTTTTTCTTCTTTTTCTTCTCTTTGGCCTCTCTTTCCTCCCTCTCTTCATCTTCCTCACTTTTGAGTTTGATGAAGGGCCACCACCCTCTCATGCGCTTGTTCCTGAAGATCGAGAAGCGAGGGGTGGCCCTATCCTTGGCCATTTTAATTGTACATTGTTGGGCAGCCTTTGCTCCACGTACCATGTCACTTAATTTCAGCTCTATTGATCCTTTAAATTGAATGTAAGCAAGAAATTAAAGGAAACATATTATCCTCATAAAACATATAGTGTCGTATACACAGTAGCTTTCGTGGCTCCCACAAATGTTTTAAATTGAAGGGTAAACTTCAGGACCCCACTGGGTTATTATTGATTAAGAGACTTATATTTGTATTGTTGTTTGATATTAGAATATTGTAGTTTTTATACATTTTCTGGGAAAGACTAAAATATAACGTACCTAGAAAATCGTTAGCTGATATACGGTCATAATCCCAGACTTGGAGGGCAAGGACAGCTGGTTCTCTGAACTCTGACTCCTCTAAGGAGAAGATGGATTCCTTCTTCTTATACGTGACCTCCTTCTCTGTCGGGAGATAGTCGAACCGAAATACAAACCTCCAGTTAAAATTCCCTTCTCCAGTTAAGGAGTTAAAATGTACATCGGTTTCCTGTTTGTCACCCTCCAAGCCTCTTATCCACCTGAAAAAAATGCATTTATCGTTAGTTCTTAACTGGATTGTCCATAATACTTGTGCTGGGCATAGGGGAGTCTTAAAGTGCCAGCTTTCCATAATACTTGTGCCCAGTGCCAGCTTTCCTTATTCCCAGCTTTAGATGTTTGCCTTATTTTGTGTCACCTTCCTTATTTGGAAATATTGTATTGTAATAATTTAACGAACAGTTGAATATTTATATTACATCAGTTGTGTTTATCAATTGTATCAATCAGTGCTACCTTAAAGTACATTGCACATTACTGTTTTAAGCGACTATGACAGCACCCCAGGAATTAGAACCTTACGAAATATAATTAAAACCTAGTACATACCCCTTGACATAAATGTCACTCGATGGCTCGCCAGTAAATGGATTAACGTCATCTAGAATGACATCATCTGTATTCCAAATGATGACACGCAGCTCATAGCTACAATGCAAAAATACACTGTAAGTCATCAATGTCCCAGTACAAAAATCAGTGGGAACGCAGCAAGATGACATAGATGTGGAACAGAAACCATTAGGAGATCTAGTTTGCCACATAATAAATTCACCCAGTGACCTTGAGCAGATTGGACCCCATAGGGGGCAGACTAGGTGTATTGTAACTAACGTTTTTTATGAACGACAGGTGGGAGTCAATAGTGACCTGAAGGTAGCGTACGTTTGGAGTAGGGAGGGTAGTTGCACCATTGACAAGGATATAGAATGAGAGCCAGGAAAAAACTGTATATTTTAAATATATAATGCAGATCTGTACATGAAATATACAAATAAACCCTCAGTATTTTATCCATTGAGAAAGGACCTGTCCTACAGTAAACACGATTTGTTGGCAATTGTAAGCTGTGGAGTTACTAAAGCTTTCAACAACTCAAGGGTCTGAAGAAGACATATCTGATGTTGTGAAATGTTATGTGTCTCTCCATCTTACTCTAAGGATATCTATTGTTTGCTTAGATTTGGGAATACCTGAGACTACTAAGGAATACACTTGTATAGGGATATAATTTTAGGACGGTAATTATTTTACCTGTTATAATTTTTTTTTTTAGCTACATGGAGATGTCCCCAAAAGTTGGCTCCAACCCCATACAGAACAGTCAGTTTTTAACCGGTTAGGAGATAGTATATCTAGACCCACTTAAAAATAAAACTAGGATAGTGGCAAGGATGGTTTCCAGATTGTATCCCTGTCTAGAACGCAGCGTATGCAGGGAAATAATAGACTGCCCGATCAGACGGTACCTGACTGGTGCTCGTGGCTTGATGTTCACTGGTGGAGGTGCAGGAACATCGTTTGGGAACATGTCAATCCACATGTGAAGGGATCCCTGAAATGCAAAGAAAAATCTTTAGGTGTTGGGATGACAAAGCGGTATGAATGCAAAATACATTTCAGCTGAATTTTCGTAATCAGCACACAAGAGGTCTCTGTGTAATTCGTTGGCGCTTAATAAATAAATCTAGAATGTGCACACCAAAATATATAACTAACCCTGCATAACCTTCATAGATTCCAACATACATAGTGGTGTGGAGCTGGTAAATTGATATCCAATAGTGATTATTATTATGATAATTTCTAAGACTATATCCATCGTCACCAGAGCCGGCTCTGAATATGGCCATTGAATGATGCAGCTCAATCAGTGGGATAAAATATTAGATCGATAAAATCAGATTAGTGAATATTAATCTTATAAAGCTTTGGTATTTATGTTTGGTGTTCTGGTTACAATGGCTCTTACCTGTCCCAAGCCGGGATTTTCTTCATTGTAAAGAGTTCTCACTTCCACATGCTCCGGTACTAGTCGGCACCCATACTCTGGCATCTCGTCCCAGTGCTGAAGAACATACAAGGCTTTGTGCTCATCATAGTCTGCCAACATCTCATCCTCCGCTTTGTTCTTATCTCTCACATGTGCCTCTGAAATGAAAGGTAATTTAAATTACTATACCTGGATTTCCAGGAACGATTGGATCTTTAAACAAAACTTGGAAAGAGTTGGAAGAGAAGGATCAGAACAGGGGAGTTGCATGAACTATAATTGTTTCTAAAGACCTGATCACCCTTTAGAATTCTATTTAGGGAAAATATGAATCCAAAGGAAAATGGGTTGACGCAAACTCAAAGACAGTGGGTTACCGTGTGCCACAAAGTGTCTTATAAACAGTCTTACCATTTGGAAATGCTTCACTGGGTATCTTAAATAGCTTGCTGTTCACCTTGACCTCCTCTCTCCGGTACTCCGGGGCTGGAAGACTGTGCTTCTTACACAAAGAATTTAAAATCTGGGTTGGTTTAAATGCATCCCTCCATTTGTTATATCCGTCTCTGTTACACAGCAAAAGAAAAATGGTAAAATAGAAAACTAAGAACACAGGAAGAAGAGAAAAACAATAATGGAAATGTTGCTGAACTCAATTGTGCATCTTCCCAGGAAGCAATAACTCTTTCTGAAGCCATCATTCTTTGGCTTCTAAAGGTGACTGAACCTGAATCTCATGTATTCACCTGAAACGGGCATGTTCCTTTGGCTCTTCCAGCATATTGATAAGGGATATTGTGTATTCAGGCTTCCCTTTTGGTAAAGTTGAAGGAAGTAATGAGCAACTGATGTGTCCACTCACGTCTCTCTAAGTGATGGTATTTGGTTGTTCTCATGGTAATGATCATCTAGACTTATCAGTATCAGGAGTAGGGACATGAGAGTAACTTTTGAAGGCTACGCCACTTCTACCCAGAGATGAGACTATTATTGGCACATCAGGCACGAAACATTTGGGAAGAGTGGTAATTAAGCCCGCTATTGTAGCTAGTAAAGTGGGCCATACCAAGAATAGTTTTAGTGTCAAACGTGGAACCCATAGAACAATTCATTGGTTGTATTGATGATTGCTATGACTATTTACCCCTTAACGCCCAATGACGGCCCTGGCAAATCAGACAAACGGTGGGGTTACGAGCAATGACGTGCCAAAAACAGCCTGGTCCTTAAGGGGGTTAAGGTGTTACTGTATTTTGCATTCAGTGTAGGTATTTGGACGGAGGAAGTTGAGTGGCACATAATTTATATAATGGCTGGTAATATACGCCACACTTACGAATCATACTGAGATGCAAATCCACAATTTGCTCGATGGTTGCTGTAGAAACGGTTTTCCAGATCCAACTTTGTTTCTCCAATCAAGTCATCGGAACCAACGAGATCGTGGTCAAAAACCGAGATTGTGAGCTCTGATTCCACAGGGAATGAGATCGTTACCTCAAACACCCTGGAAATACACAAAGCAAAGTGCGTTAAATTTCACAATTTTAATGTAATTTGCTGATGATTGATTTTCATCTACTTTTCAAATCAGATAATCCCATAACCCCCTATATTTAAGGGAGCCAGGAGAGTCCATGTCAGAAAGTTAATCATGATACCCAAGGCCACGTTGCATACCCTGATGATTGCCCTTCGTTAGGCTATAACGTATTGATTTGTATAGCTGGGATCTCTGATTGAATTGGCTAAAATGTCTGGGTCTATAGATGAATATATAGATCATCAATAGATTTTTATTTATTTATTGTTTTATATCAAAATAGATTTTGAGTAGCATGAGTCCCAGATAATGTGTTTCTTAATAGAATGTAAAATTAAATTGCCCTTTTAGGTCAAGAAACTGTTTTTTTAATTTTTTAGAAGGGCACATTACACAGTCTCTGAAGGAGTAGACATTTGACTAAAGGGGTTCTTTTACAGTAAAGGGGCCCATGAGAAGATAAGTGGGTTTGCCTTAATTATAGACAGGGTTAATGTAAGCATAGATCGGTTTCAATTAACAATTCCCAAGCTCCACTTACTCTCCAAACACTGGATTTAACTGTTTGGGGATGTATCGTTCCTTGCTGTCGTGCTGCTGTTCTCCCACCTTTACAACAACGTATGGATCAGCCTTTCCATTAGGATCTGCTGGGGACAAGTTAGTCGCCTAAACACGAAAAATAAAACGTTCATGTTAGTACATCCTAACGAACAAATGGGCTAATGGTTTCTAAGAGCAGTTAATACCCATACACTTACTTTAACAATGTATATCCTGACAAGAACTTTCACCGGACGGTTTCTTGGCACACCTTTCATTATTTGGAAGTCGGAGGTGGCCTCTGCTGCTGAATAAATGTAAAAGGAACCCTGAGGGAAAACCCACAGGGTGAGTTACACAGCATTGTTCTAAAAAAGCTATTTCATTGAATACGAAAACAAAAGAGAATGAAGTTGAGTCAATAGAAGCTACACACTGTACCTTATACTTTCCCATAAAGTTATCTTCATCGTTACCATCGTCATCGTCTAATGCCTTGCCGCGATATAAGGGGAAAACGTGCAGCCAGTCTTCAAAATTGTCAAATTCATTTTCCAGCTCAGAATTGTAGATCTGCAAACATGTATATGTGTTCTGTAATTCTGAATATATATATTGTGAGCTGGGATCATATAACCACACAGTCTTAAGGTTTGAAATACCACATAAGGCTGAATTCTTTTTAGAACTTGTAGTCCTTTTATTAAAAGGTCTTTAAACAAACATAAATAAAACAAACAAAAAGAAAAACCTTGCTCTCTGAGCACTTACTGACAAACAGCAACTAACTATCGTTGGGCGGCTCATCCGCTACCAACAAAACATTTAGCACAGACCTTTTTCTTTTGGAAGTGTTCCGTAGATACTTTTTGGAGAGAAATGCAGTCTCACTCACTGCTTGTAGCTTTCTCACCTGAATAACCCACAGGGCTCTTTTTTTGTAGCAGCCCCCTGGTGCTCATTGGTAACAGGTGAGTAACAATCAGAGAACCAGAACTCCTGGACTGGTTTCATCACCTGCTGCATGTAAACTGTGGAGTGGAGCACTGGCCCTCCCTTCTCTCCAAATAAGGGAAGTTGGTAGGCGCACAGTAATTCTGACATACCGTTAGAGATATACAATGTTTCATACACAGAAAGCTTCCTAAAAAGAAATCTTTTGCATGATACATTCTTGTAACAAGAGTAGGGTTGACTACTGGTGTAAAAATAATAAAAGACTGGCGCCAAATACATACCGTTAGAGTCGCTATTGTTTTCCTCTTCGGCTTCACAACTTCTATTTCAGCAATAAAGTCCTCCTCGCCGTCAGCATCTAATGAGGCTACATTCATGTGCCCTGCATCTATTCATCAGAAATAGACATTCTGTTTAACGCTGTAGGCGTTATCGTCAACATTTAAGTAACTAAGGCCAGGTATGATCGTTAATTAGCTTTTGCATGTCCTGCACGAGTAAAAATGTATCTGGCCTACATACCTCAGCTCCTGTGTAAAGTCTTGGGTGCAAAATAGAGTAGAAAAGGATTTCAACTAAAATGGTAGATTTTTATAGCAAGTAGTCGTTGAGGACCTGCTGGCCCTGTTACTATCTGCTATTGGAATACAACTCTCATCATATTTAGCTAGCCTGTGGTTTACCAAGGATGGTGGAGATGTAAAACAACAACACAACTGATCCCAACCACCCATGATCTATCTAGGGGCATGAGCTGTAAGTCTCACCACCAGCTTCTTCGTTCTCTCCATCCTCGTCTTCTTCGGCAGCATAGATCTATAAGAAATGATTAAAATATTATGGTGGTCGCACCTCTAATGTTTGTTTCCAGAGAACAGACCATGCCAGGAAAGCCTAGTGTTCCAATAAAACAAACAACAACAACAAAAGATAATCCTAAACACACTGTGATTCATCTACATTTAGTCCTCAGAGATACGCAGTACTTAATCCCAACTATTTGGCACACATTTGCACACTGTGGCTCCACTACGGTAATTATCCTGAAAATGCACTTGAATCTTATTGACACACATTAAGAATCGCCATTTTGAGCCAACCTACCTGATCATTTATTTCTCTTAAAGATTCATAGTACTTTGACCACCAATCTAACTCTTCTGGATCTGGTTTCTCTTCTTCCAGCTCTTCCTCCTTTACGACTTTATTTAAACTCTTAAGAGGATCCTAAAAAAATAGGAATATGAGTTGCACAATAATATCAGCCATTCCTTGAACCTTTCAACAACCATACTATAGTTTGTATTCCACCAGTGGCTGACATTGTTCTGTTACAAGCATATGTGGTATCACCGTGTTGGATAAAGGATCACTGCTTCTCCATGCATCCAAGCCAGCTTCTGGCAGCAGGTAGGACTGGACCACAGTACCACTGGGGTACTAGAAGATGCTTTCCCGGGGCCCCGTTAGAATTAAAGATGCCCCTGACATTTAGAGTAATCAACATTATCTTGTGGAGCCATCTCTATGGCCATTCGTTGCATCCACTCCATGACCATTGTGACAAGCCTGTCTTTCCAAAACTCACTTGATGTTGATCCATTGGATCCATTGTGCCTATGTGGAGGATTGCCGTCATAATTACAGAATAGCGCCCTCTAAACTTATAGTGCCTAACAGACAAATCTGAAGCCAAAATCTTACATTATAATCTGTTTCAGTCCCCAAAAAAATTAAATTTTAAATCTTGGAATTCTTTTTTCACGCATTGAAAGATTGGTTGGATTTCAAAATAAAGTCCTCAAACAAACCTTCACAAGGTTAAGAGGGTTGAATCTGCTACTTGTTCCTTTGTCATCGGATTCATTGCTTGTAATACGTGGCATGGAGTTTATCCGATGGAAGTTCTTTTTTTCTAGAGGAAAGAAACAAGTCAGGTTTTTTTAAGATTCCTCGAAAAAGCAAACAACGTCTAAAATGTAAAGATGATCATAATATGTGGGGCAAGCAACCCAAAAATAAAGACAACTGAGGAGGGATTGGTTCATTAAAGTCCAACCACCTTTCCCAAAGAGCCACTCCTATACAAACCCAATACACTCACGTTTCTGTTGTTCCTCTTCTTCCTCGCTCTTTTCCTCTAACTCTTTGGGAGCGAACTTCATGAGATGAGATACGACTGTCGTTCCTACCAAGACAGAGCGGCCAAAGGCTCGCTTCTCCACAACAAAGATGCTTAGGGGTGGGTGGAGATATACCTGTTCCGGCAGTTCCTGAAATTAATGTATACGTTTAATTTCTTGAAAAAAATTGGATTGTTGGCACATGGATAAAAATATACATTAACAATATATTAATGTATATGTGTGTTTATCCAAAAAGATGTTTTCTCCATAATGCACTAGAAATGCGTACTCACCACTTCGATAGATTTAACCAGCTCAGTAAAATTGGGGAATTCCTTGTAATTTAAAATAACCTCGGATTCCACTATCTTTCCGGCGCATTCGATGCGGACTTGAGGCTGATCCACCTCAAAAAGATTTATCCTCCTCAAATCTCTCAAGCCCCAGAAAAGTACCTAGAAAGATGAAGACATGAGGACGCGGAGAAATTGTGTTTTAGGATAATGTTCTTAAATTACATTTATTTAAAGAATACCAACAAATCCCATAACACAATTAAATAGAGGGGGTGTGAAATTAATAACATTAAAACTGAACAAAATTAACAATAACCTGAACACACATTAAGACGTTTTGCTACAGAAAGAGAAGCCGACCCTGCTTTTGGGATTTTATAATATATTAATGTCATTAAAGTTCACTCTACATTGATTAATGCGCCATATAATTGTTTAGCAGTTTCTAAGATATGTTTGATAATAGATGTGAACTTAATTAATTTGGCACTTAAAATATAAGGCCCATATCTGAATATTCAAAGGGCAGTAGGGCAGTTTCTGCACCTATTATTATATTAATACTATTTTTTCTGCTTAGTCTTTGTCTTGAGAGGTAGCGAGTAACTTTTAATTACAGTCTTATATTGATTAATATAAAAGTGTATGAGGTACTATGTTCGTAATAAAATAAATACCTCTATTCGGAACTCCTTTAGTACTGGACGGATACCTCTAGGGATAATGAAGCGTTCAGATTGCTCGTCCATAAATTCAGGTTCTTTGGGTTCCACATAATCCGGTATTGTTGGCTTATAAACATCGAATGAAAGAGCACATTACAAACCATTAACTAGACGATAATTAAAACGTATATGATAAAGAGCCTTCCATAGGCCATCTTAACCTTTTACAAAGAGTCTACAGGCGTTATAGCCTATAGAAGATGCAAAGTCCAGTAATGTGTTTAATAAAAATAGTTCCTTCACAGAGTGCAACCCTGGGCAAGCTACCTTTTTTAATCTCAGCTCAATGGTTACTTATTGAGAATCAGCACATCCCTCAGGCTTGAAATGATTGGCATTGCCACGAGAGTGCAGGTGGACGGTGCCAACAACAGACCTTACCTCCAAATACTTTTTGCTGTCAAGTTCTATTAACTCAAAGATGGCTATAAGTTCCCCAGCATCCATGTTCCCTTTTGTAATGTCAAAGAAGTGCAGGGACGGCTGGACATATTTTGGGGTTTCATCTTCATTATCGTCATCTCCCAGGAGAGTAACAATAGGAGTGGCAAATGCCCGACCCAAGAAATCTGGAGATCCCTGATTAGAGAGAAATGAGAGAGATGATGGACGGGGAGCCTGCAAGTAGTCGTGTTAATAGTTTATTTTTATAATTTAACAAAATGCAAAGTGGGAGAACAGAAGAAAAAATAAATCAAATCAATATTTGGTGTGACCAGCCATGGTCTTCAAAACAGTATCAACTTCCACAAAGCTAGGGGTTTTGTAGGCGTATGGTGAGATGTATGATTAAACCAAACATGTGCTAATGATCATCAATTTAATATGTAGGTTGAAACCTTAATTTACTGAAGCAGAAAATGGTCAGCAAAAATGCAAAACATGGAAGATGTCCAGCTGTGCCATCAGCTCAGCAATGGCAGAAAACAGTGAGACCCTGGTAAACTCATCTTCTGTCCAGAGGAGTCTGGTCAGAAATGGTCTTCATGGAAGACTTGCAGCCAAAAAGCCATACCTCCAATGTGGAGACAAGGCCAAGTGATGCAACTATTTCCAAAAACACAGGAATCGGGGCTCCTTCCAAGTTTGGGGCTGCATTCATGCAAATGGAGTTTGGGATTTGGTCAGAATTAATGATACTCTCAATGCTTTACCATGTATGAAGATGTAAACATACTTAAACCTGAGTTCACCATTTTTATTGCTTCATTTTTATTCATTATATTCATTATTACAAGCCAAAAACACATTGCATACTTACAAACTTGTCCATATCAAAAATGTTGATGATAATAAGCGGGGGATCGTTCCTCAGATCTTCCCTGTTACCGTCAATAACAAGATGATCGAATATTAAGAGCTCATTCCACAGTGGGGCCAGAGTCTCATTAATGACCTGAAGAAGACAACCACGTCATAAAATGTTCGTGAAATAAACAACCTAGTGGCGCATGCTTAAGGCCTATTTAAAAGCTAGACAGGCTACGACTACATACTACAGCGCTTAATACAATCCATATATTCAAGGGGTACGACAAGACGGGAATTGACAGACTAAGAGAAACTGATACGTTAGGCGCATGACTCTTTAGTCAAACATTTATACAGTCGGAATCTTAGTCAACAGACACAAAGGAAATTCCTGGCTGGGAAACGTTACCTGGGTACTTTGACACTGGTTTCCAAATATAACCCGAGCGAAAGGATCAGACAAGCCATTATCATCAGCAGGCAGAATGCCTCGGGCCTGATACAGGTGAGCGCGGAGTTGGAAATAACAGTAATCTACGATGAGAAATGTGTTTTAATGTCTTGAGTGTGAACAAGCGCTCTGTATTGTAATGACTCGGATGGTATACAAAGTACAGAATTGTTGCAAAACAATAAAAACAAAGATTTTTTTTAACCATTTTTGTGGTCATACAACATCTATCCTGTAAATCTCCAGTCACTTCATCTACATCTTCACCGGAGATCATCTTCAATGGTCATTCATCAATGCTTGTAGATTCTAATTAATGATGGATATATGAACACTGGACAGATCTTTGAGGTCTTTGGAAGCCTTTACCCCAAATGTGGGTAGAAGAAGAGACAGAGTTACTGTCTGTTAAAAAACCACCTTTGAGATAGCTTCTCCCTGGATTTCACTATGGATTATGATTTTTGGGTGAACATCTTACAGCATAGAAAGGTTTTGGGGGACACCATCTGTTGGGCGGTATTTTTACTCTCACCATCTCGGTTGAGCAGGATCGGTGGATTTGGGGTCGGGGTATCTATGAGCTCTCCGTTCCTCTCGTACATCAGCTTGAAGTCCTCCGGCAGGTCGGCTGTGCTGTTCTTGGCGTACTTTGTCACTCCGAGCCACAAATATATTTCAGCTTTTGCGAAGATTTCTCTGTTGTACGTTCCTGGTGTCTGAGCGTAAAAAGGCATTAATAATTAGTTAAAAATGGTAACAATCATCATTAATTAACAGTAAGTATCCCTTCATATATTCTTACAAATAAATTACAGTTACAGGGAAAACTAATCTAAATATGAATAAATTCCTGTATCATTGTATTGTTGCTACAGTTTATAGTCGTTTTTTATGAGACTGTATGTATTAAATAGAATTTAGTGTATCAGCTCTGTTTGCATCTCTTATTATAATTTTGTTCATCTTCTCTCTCCCTCTCCATATATAAATATCATTCAGCCGTTGCTTATATCCAACTTTGTCCCTTATGTTCTTTACAAATAAGAAGTCACCTTGAAGAACACAGTGGTGATTTTGCCGCAGTCCTTTCCCTTCTCCTCTTCCACCACGGAGTAGAGGATGTTCTGGGCCGGGATCCGGGTGTAAGCTATCCGCTTGTTATTACTGAACAGCCAAACCATAACGTCTGGCAGTGTGCACTGTGGCTGTGAAAAGACATCACAAACGTTGAACAAAGCAATCGGTACAACCCGTTATTTATTCACGACATGGAATCCATACAAACGTGATTATGTCTGCATGTTACATGGAATGGCTTACTATGCTTCACTTTGTCTGAATAGAACTCATACAATAATGAATTCTCCTTCTAGATTTTGTAGGATTAACAATAAAAATACAATAAAATGTAAAGATTAGGATTTTTAATATAATTACGTTATGTGACCCATTGACCCCACTACCCATGGAACGGCGTTTGACGTTACCTCTTTGGCTAAGTATCTGACTTTTGTAAGGATTTTCTTTGCGTCTTTAATCTTCTCTTTAACGTTATGTTTGTTCAGCCGCCGGCTCGCGCGCAGTGCTTGCTTTGCATAAAGAATCTGGTTGGGGAAAAATAATTTACTTTACAAACAGGGCTATGAAAAGATCAATCCACAAATAAATCCCCACGCGTGGTAAAACGCGGCCTATATTAGGCTTTAGGGACATTATGGGGTTTTATATAAGGGGTGGTCAAAACCAAGCAACCTATTTAATCATATATACAACCTAAGAAATACAATAAATCTGATCTTAAAAAAATTATAACAGTTGTGTAAAATTGTGATACATCTACCCAGGCCTGGATTGGCCACCGGGCAAATGTCAGTGGCCGGCAGTGCCACAAACTCATGCGATCGGAACAACTGCTGCAGACTGAGCAACTTGGCCACATTTACGTCATCAAGCGGCTGCTGGCCTTAAAGTGACAGGGCCTCCTCAATATCCCCACTTCAGCCCTGCATCTACCTCTCTGGCAGATAGGTCTGTATTAATGCAAGATTCAGCCCCTAGGTCCATCTCTGACTCTTCCTTAAATGAGTAAATCTGTAGTGAGAAGGCTTTCTATGACATACATTCATTAGATCTAAACTTATGATACACAAGCACACATTTGTAGATGATACACAAGCACAGAGTCTACACGGAGGGAATAATAAAAATGAAAAGGACACGACTTACAATGTTGTGGGAGAGGGATTTCATTCTGCATCGGTCCAGGTTATTGGGCCGGGTCATAGCCCTCTTGCCTGAGTTGAGAGAGTACTGTCTGTTGTAATTAGTAGTAAGAAAAATAGTCAGGATTCATATATTGCAGAGGAATTTTATAACATTTTGGTTACCATTTTCTTAAAATGAAAGATCTGCAGCTTGGCATTTATAGAGCGCCGCATGGGATTCTATCAAACTTCTTGGTGGTTGTACTCCTATCGTAGTAACTTTTAAGTTTGTTACTGGGATGTCCCATGGATATACTTTAGATGCCAGTTTTTCCAGAGATCGGTTGCATGTGTGCTCCTCGTGAGTTTAAAGTAAGACCCATCAAACATTAATGAAAAGAGTCCAAAAAACTAACTTAAAGACATGGCTTGGATGTAATGGCAGACAGTAGGTCTTCAGTGAGATGGCGGTTGGTAAGTGGGATAACCTTGTGTAGCGATGGAATGAGACAGAGGTCTTACAATAAAGCTGATCAGACTATGTTGGCCGAATGCATCTTATCTGACACCAAATTCATTGTGTTTTAATGGTTGCTGTGCTGAAACTCATACTTTTTCAACCTTTGCTCCAGAATCTTAATTTTTTATGTTATGTTAACAACTACGTACCGGCAACCGGCAACAAATTCTTCCAAAACCTGCTTCAGTCGCACCTCTGGGTTGGACTTAGGTCTTCTGGTAAGTTTTTCCACTTCTTCCAGTCCATGTTCCTATAATTCCATGAAATTACAAAGAGAATAACTCAAAGGGAACTGCAGGAAGAGGTGCGTATGAAATGTGAAGCAACAATTTGTTTTGAATATTAAAATGTTTTGATATAATTATAACCTTTAGTATTTAATGTTTCTAAAGGAAATACCATATCTTCTAAGGCGTGATATATGGTTTCAACTGGGAGGACGGAGTTTGTCTTATGCCAAAGAAATGAAGAGGATGTGATAGCAGGTTATTAAATATATTTACATGACACTAATGTGTCTCCATGTATTGTCTCCCGCATTCGAGTTGGCGAGGGGAGCTGAGGGCAGCTTACTAAGGGACTAAGATATTAAGAAACAGTCTTTTTGGTTTTCTTTATGTGCAATTTCACATACAGCCACTAGGGGCAGATAAAGCTAGGATTTTAACAGCCTAAGGATCAACTTTTATGGAAGCACAAACTTCTCAACAAGGAAGAAAGAAAGTATCTCCGCACTGGTTACTAATATAGTCTCACTAATGATGCTGTGGGGCATATTGAGCCACCAAATAAGAGGCTCAAGTCATTAGGGCTGCCCATAACTCGTGTGCTGGTTTGGCACTTGATCCAAACTGTACCAGTCGACTCTTTGTCATTGCAACATTGATCAAACTCTTACAACAAAGCACCAATACATACGTTAAGACCAAAACATGCTAGTGGTTGCTGACCCAAAGGAAAAATACACACTGTTAATTGGAAGAAACCTTTTTCTGGCATTTCCCTAACCAGGCGTATCAACAACTTGGGGTTATGAACTCAATAAAGAGTTTAGTCAATGTGCTGAAGGGAATGCAAAGAAAAGGCAAGACTGTCGGAAAACAAACCTACCAGGCGTTCCGCTATCTTGATAATCCAATTGGAGTTGTACAGTCTCCAGCTGTGGTCCTCCCAGTAACTCCACACATATACACACGGCTTGTCGTTCACAATAGGAATACAACTGTATGAACTACAGATCACACACAAGGGAACAATTGTAATATACACAGTATAAACTGCAACATACAAGCCACTCCATCTTCAACTATAGTTTATTAGACCTGCCAACTGACAAAGCTTTTTTTATGGCAGTCAGCGTGTGTATACTAGAATCTTTGTGTCCAATGTTCTATGGGCCTGTTACGTATATACACTTTGAGGCCGGTTATTTGTTTATTAATATTTGTTAATGGCTTAACTTGACGAGTTTCTGTAGCCTTTCTAACCGGTCTGCTGTAAGGCTTTGTTTTGACCGTTAATTCAATACTCGATGACCTCTGGAAAGCTTCATTAATTTAATCCCTTAATGACAAAGCCCGTACATATACGGGCTCAAAATGCATTGTTTTCAATGCGTTTAGGGACCGCCCATTGTCCTTAAGGGGTTAATCAGGTTTACCTGTCGAATTCTGTCGGTTCCGGTCTCATGCTGGGGGTTACCGATTTACCCTCCTGCTCAGAGCTTGCGGGCTGGATGTCCACTTCCAGTTCATCTTCTGAACCGGTGTCCAGCAGACCCTGGCGCTCCTCGGGCACGGTCTCGGATCTCTCTTTCTTCTTGGATGTTTTTGTGATCACCTCTGCTACTTTTCCGTAGTTCCCTGTGAAACCGGTTCTGGATTAAGCTTTGCATTTTTACAGAAAAAAGGTGTTTGTCCAGATTCTTACTGACAATCACAACAGTAACAAGATTAAGATCTGTATGGGCTTTAACGTTTCCTTCTAAAGTTTCCTTGTGGTTAAATGTTAAATCTGTGATTTTTAGTCATTGTCATATAATACAAACAGAATCATCTTATTTACATCTTTCTCTTAAACCAGTGCAGGACTATTGCGTAAAGCTGCTCCTCACCCATTGGAGGCAGAACATTTGAAATATTATTTCGGATCCTCACCTTGGATATGTGCCTCATACATCTGTTGTTCAACTAGTATTGTATTTTGCATTCTTAATAAAAAAAAACTTATACTTACCTATAGAAAACTCAAATTTTACTGGTTTGGTGCCGATACTGGGGTCGATCATTGTGACTTCAAACAGTGCACCGAATAAAAGGAATTCTTCCTTGGTTCCCAGAGCATTCTACAGAAATTTAAGAAAACTGAAATGTATATCCGATGGAATTCCCTCGACAACAATATATGATGTCATTTACTACTTCTGTCTCGTACCTGTAATAGTTAGGCAGTTGCTGTTCATCTCAATAATGAGTATGGTGCCTATAAATTGACGACGGTTGTCATGGGCCCAATGTAGATCTCTTGTTACATTGGTAAGGGAATTAATACTCAGCAAGAGTATTCTAAACAAACCTTTAGTTCAGCACCTGAAAGGTGCGTAAACCGGTACTAAATCAAGAAAATACTTGGTTCTAATGAAAAGTAAAAAAACAAAACAAAAAGAACTTCCCTCCCCGTAAAGGTCAGGAGGCAAAGTGCCAATTTGGACCAATGCAAGTACCATCAAGAGAAGACCCTTTTGCTCACTTTTCTTGTTATTTTCAGAAATAACAACTATTTTGGAGACCAGAAATGCTTAAGATCAGAAACCTACAGTGCATGTCCAGTGTATACCTCTGGAAATGGTAGAATATCATCCACTTCGACTGTGACGGCATTAGGCTGTTCATTTTCTTTCTCTTCTTCACCTCCTTCACCTTCTTTACCCTGTTCTGCTACACTTTCTTTTTCTTTTTCCTTTGATTTTTTACTCTTTTTCTTCATCTTCAACTTGCTGAATGCGTTTTTTAAGGCCTGCAATGGTTTCTTTTCTTGCACGTTATTATTGGTAAATATTTCCACGGATAAGGCGATAAGGATGCGGCCTCTGTAGAATATCCCCTCGCCGAGACCTTCATTCAGGTCCCGATGAACATCTCTCAACGTGTAGTTTTGAGGAGACCCGTACAGGTTTACCCAGGCTGGTCCAAAAGTTGGGTTGTATCCAGCTACAAACAAAGGTTATACAAGTTAGAGATGCTATTCCACATATTCATTAATATTCAATAATAATAATTATCACTATATCTGATTTATTTTTATTTTTTAGATATTTTAGTATTGAAACGTCACCATTTCTGTTTGGGTCAGATATCTGTTGTAGGTCGATAAAATGAGTGGCCAGAGCTACATCCCCAATGTGAGCATCGTCTAGAACTTGGACTTTCATCTTTCTCACAAGAGGAGGAAACTGCTCGATGAAACTGATCTGTTCGTTCCACTCTGGTGAAGTAGTGTCGCTCTCCACGGAGGTTTCACCCTAGATTACAAAAAAGATGTAGCGATGAATTTAAGAAAAGGGTTTTTTAGCAGTGTCATGTTTACATTGCAGATGGACTTTGATATTTCACAAATTGAATTATTCCGTAAGACAAGGCCATGGAAGTTGTCCATACGAGCATGATCAGATACCTCGAACAGATGCTCTGACAATAATATACATAATATATAACAATAATATATATAACAATATAAAACAATAATATATAACAATATAAAACAAGAATGCTGAGTACTTGTGTACCTGTTGCCCTGAAAATGAAACCTGGACGTAAGGATCAATAAACACTTTCTTCTCCCCCATTATCTTGGAGAAGCTTCCCATAATTCCAGAACTCATGCTTGGAAGACCCTCGGCTTTATATATTTTAATACAGATTTTTGACCATGGTCGTTCTGCGGGAACCCTCTTGGGAAGCAGTAAGTTTCTACAGGAAACAAAACATGAATTACTGACCACATCAAGTATAACAGTTACCAAATGATTATGAGAGCATAGTAACCATTTCCTCCGGTTATTGACACCGTATTTGTTAAGGGGTCTTGTATATTCTGATCATTGAGGTACCGCATACCCATAGGTGCTATAATCTGATACAACCAGTCCTTCATCCAGGATAAGAAAAGTCAAGATTTTGAGCAAGGCTTGGCCTTCCCTTTGAAGACACCAACTTACTTTTCAACATCATCATTCTGGCTACTGGTAGAAGATGGCGGAGCGGTCATAGGGTCTCCCCTCGTAAGAACAGACAGGTTACATTTCACAAAACCTTTTATTCCAGCTCTGGTATCTTTCGGGTCTGTGATAACTGCCCATTTCTGAAGAAACCTGTGATCTGTGATAAGCATCAAAACTAGTCAGTGTTGTAAAAAAGTCTATAATGCACCAAAATGATATCTCCAGTATAGTTCATCTAAGGTAAAAGCCTACAGAGGTTCTACAGCTCGTTTATAACATTTACGATAGCAAAAGAGTTATGCAACTACAAAGAATTAGCTACTGCATTGGAGAGACAGGGAGTCCATAGCTGACCACTCGGTCCATGACTCTACAAAGGGCAGGTATTATAGTTTAGCTGGATCACATCCCCCCATATCTAAACAGCGGCAATATATGTAGGACGGGAGTGGAACGTGTCAACAATAAATGTGACTTTGTGGGATTTACATTTAGCTCTGTAGTGTTGATTGGACTATCGCCATACCTTGCTGATTGTACACAGTCCCTGCGTCGATTTTAAACGTCCCCAGACGTGTTCCCATAAATGGGATTTTTTTGGCATGAACAACCTAAAAAAGAGAGAGTGCAGGTCGAAAGGATGTCAAAAATGATACAATATATTAAAAATGTTAACACCCTCATTTATCTTTAAGTTTTGTTTGACTTTATTAGTTTTGCCCTAATCGCGTCCCTGCTGTCTGTGCACGGTTGGTGTGCATCTGACGGATCTGCTCTAACGCACAAAATATCCAGAACGGTTCTATTTGTGTTCCGCACATGCTGCCCTCAATAGCGCCCTGAACCACCCATACACCATTCCACCATGTAATATGAGTAAGATGTGACGGATAAATCACCACATTTTGTCCAGAGACCTTGGCTAAATGGCTGGATGATATGAAATTAGTATCAACATATGATAGAACTTTCTGGGTTTTTCAGAGAAGAACCATAGAAAAACCCTCAATGGTCACACCTAGCCCCTATCCCACTACCGCACAGCAATGGCGGGGATACCAGTTACTGGCTCTGTCCCATGCGCAATATAACTCTTTCATAATACAGCTCGCTAGGTTACAAAGCGAAAAGAATTATACTTACAGAAATCTCAATAAGTTTATTGAATACAAGTTCCCGCGGCTCAAGGAATTCAAACAGAAAGTACTGTAGGAAAAAAAAAAGATAACGATGTCACATTGTCAAATCCGTCCCGCGGGAGCTCATCCCCCCAAAAAAAACAATTGTGACCTCATTTTACTAACATGATGTTTGCTTATTAATCAACATTCGTATCCGTTATCTGTCCCAAGCAGAAGACATAAGGTCCCAGCATTTTATTTTCCGATGACTAATTTAATTAGTAAGTAAATAAATGTGCGATGTATTTTGGGTTACATGGAACAGCACCCAATACTGGATACACCAGAAAAAAATCAATTAGCTCTGACATGTGCAAAATGTTGATTCCTTAGAACAGGGGGCGATACCAAAATGATTATTATTAGTATTATTAATATTATTATTATATATGGTATTAAACAAAATGTTTTTCTATGTGTTTCTTTGTGCAGCGGTGCTGCTTGGCTTCATTCAGGTTGATGCCTGAAAAAGTATTTCAGAATTTACACATAATATGATTTATTCTCACCACCAAACCTACAAGAAGTAGCAGCTCGTACTTTACACATCGTCTTCTAAACCGTCATCCTCACCTGGTTGTAATAAGGACAGTTTGTAGATTTTTGGGTCATTGTGTGTCTTTTCTCATCTCCAACCTTCACGTGTACCACAGGATCAATGTTCACCCCAACAAGTTTTTGGGCCTGTATGACAGTGACGGCGATCTGAAAACACATCGTTCCAGACAATGAATTCAAGATTTATTTGAAGGCAGCTGCTACGGCACATTTTAAACCCTACTGACTGCACCAGACTACCGTATTTTGCTCCGATATAAGACCAATGCTTATATTCCATTTCCAGGTTGTCTTATAATCAGAGGTCTGAGCTTTCGACCTGTGGTAGAGACTAGAATCGCCGTACTCTACATACTACATACATGCATTCTAAGTATTTTATTTTCACTAGCCGTTTTAATGGATGAAGGTCGGATAATTTCCTTGGCACATCATACCTGGAAGTTCCGAGGTTTGGGGTTGGCTGTCAAGTCCTTCAAGGGAACATTGCAACGGCTGTCAAAAAAACACGAAAACGTTTAAAATATTGTTTGATGTCACTCATTGTCCAAAAACAAAAGGGAGGAATACTAAGTGATTTTTACCCAACACTCCTTCACAATACTACAATAAGACAAGAGCCTATTTTGTTGAGTTCCATGAAATTTTATTCACGTAGTAATCTGACCCAAGCTATCAGTATCGGGATTGTTTTCGTATACTCCATACATACTGTGACACTATACTCTCAGAGGTTCATAGATATAAAAACACATTTAAATAATTCTTGCGATACAAAATGTGAATTCTGTGATCTTCTTAAAGTACCTTAGCACTGGAGTGAAATTAACTCCAGATATCTCTATTTCCGCATCATCGTAAGAGTCGTCGTCATCATCATCATCTGAACCTTTCACCAGTTTCCTTCCAATACGGACCGCATCGATATCTTTTTTACGAGCCGCTTCAGCGTTGGAACTGAAACAGAGGACAACGTATAATTGCTCTGACGATTTAACTACTTAACAGACAATTTTAGGGTGTTAGGGTT
The DNA here is from genome assembly GCA_009364415.1 of Spea multiplicata. NCBI lineage: Eukaryota > Metazoa > Chordata > Amphibia > Anura > Pelobatidae > Spea > Spea multiplicata. Next base: position 906,824 of record VKOC01000010.1, read on the forward strand.
GCTTTTTCCTATGTGTGTCAATATTTGTTAAGATTGTATTAAAGAATTATGAAAAATGAAGGGTAATTTCCATGAAACGCCTTGGCTATGACCTTGGTGGGAATCAGCATAAATTTGAGGTTTTATAGGTAAGGGTTTAGTTGGAATCGGTGCCCATATGGTAACCCTAGAGGCTTCATCTTCTTTTTGCTCAAATGATTTCGATGATCCCTTCCATTGCTTTACTCTTGGTCTTCCATTCATGTCATGGTTGGGGGGGGGGGTGCATATGGGAGCCCTTACAGTATTTGTACGATTTATCCCTTTCCTTTTCTTCCCTCCGGAAAACTGTGTCTGGGGCAGCCAAGATAGCTGCGGTGACTAATTAACTGATATTTATCCCAAAAACAGAAACTGCGCCCAGGAGATTTTTAATCTAATTGCTCCTTCAAAAATGAAATGAAACTCCAAAATATGAACAAATGAGAAATGACGTCCATAATCATAATAAGGGATTTTAATTTTTCAGGAAGTCAAACTTACTCCTCGTCTTCAAAACCAACGTTCCGGATAATGAATGCAGAACTACAAAAGAAAGAATATCAGTAAATACATAAAAAAGAGCATTCCGTTTTTATATACCTTTAGTATACAGAGATGTATTTTATGCCCAAAGATACAAATGTTTTCCATGGGACTTTACCTTTAACTGAGTGGGTTTATTAACCAAAAGCTGTCATTTCCTACGACTGATTTCCTACCTGTCTTCCACCGAAGCGAAAAAGTCATCTCCCAGCCATGCGCCAGCAGAGCCTTCAGGAGGCTGGTAACGTATATCCAACTCAACGTAGATCTGGAAACAGGGAAATGTATAGTACAAAGATTATTATATCTCACGGCCTCGACTCGCGGGTCTCATGGAAAAGGTTAAGTACATTTGCTCAGAACCCACCAAAGACATCCAAACTGAGAAGTCTATCTCTAGGAAGGAAGAAACGTCTAGTTGGCCCTTCACAGACTAGAGGGACACGGTTATTATTTTATTCATTACTTATTTACATTCCGTTTTGAGTTTTGTAGAATGGATTTGGGTTAGAAAGGAGGAGACCAGATTTCAATAACCCCATCCAGGGCCGTACCTGGGAAGTGCCCGGGTTTGACTCGGAGTCTCTGGGTCTGTTCTCTGGGTCTCCAGGTTAGTTTCTTATTTCTCTGTAAAGGGGAGTGGCATGTGGCCACGCCCACTCCCTCCCATGTCCCGCCCACTCCCTGCCTACTCTTCTTTGCTCCCCGTTCCCACTCCTATTCATGGCTATCTCTGCCCTTGGCGAAGCCGCTGCTCCAGAAGAGGGACAACCAGGTGGCATCCAGAAAGTGACAATGACTCTCCATAGATCATGACGTCACTCTGACATCACTCCTTTTATTATCACTATTATGCACTTGTAGTCGCAGTTTTCACAGACCTTTCACATTCATCGTTTGATCTTCACATTAATCAACAGTGAATAAAAATGGCTGTCCATACGTTGGGCTTTCTAAAGGCAGATTTAGGGAGAGAACCTCCGCTAACGATCTTCTGTGATCAGAACTTATTTCCGAGCATCATCCGACCCCTGACCTCTGACCTGAGCTCTTGTAATGTGTTTTATAACAACACCCAACATTCCCCGATTGTAAGGAAGAAATCTGAAGACGTTTAGACATTTTGGAAAGCAGTGATTAAAGCGCATGCGCCTCCGCTTTCCTGCATTGTTAACTCGACGTTCCCCTTGGAGGAAACAGAGGCTAAAATCTGATTGCGCAAGACCACGAAGGGCCGGGGTTAACAACGTCCAAAGTGTCGTAATCACCGAGCAAGAATGCCAAACTCATGAAAATGTTGTATCAACAGAAAATCACATTTCTGGCATGTTTGTCGAAGGAAGATAAAGGACGGGTGTGTTTTTTTTTCTGTGAGCAGGGTTTATAATGAGTCACGGAGATGTCTCATTACTCAGGAGAAAAGAGACAGTTCCTGCTAGCCTTTCACTTGAATGTTGGGTGTAGTTATAGCAGGTATTGCACATAATGGTCAATGTTTACCAAAACACGAGAACTCTACACCTAGACGACGCAGAAATCCCACATCAAGGCCTAGAAACGCTGTCTCGAGACGCAGCGGCCGGACAATTAGAGTTAGCGTTCTACGTTAATACTTTTTTTTAGGGTGTAAGATGTTTACTGACATTTGTTATGTATATTAAAACATAAAGACTCTGATTCAATGCAAAAACACAATAAAGGACAAAAAAAAGTTTCCTCACATTATTTTTTCCATAATCCTCCCGCTTTCTCACCACTTACCCCCGTAATGCTGTAGTTTTTGTCCACTAGGGCTTCAGTTAGGTTCAGACGGCCGCTCTTCGGGAGGTGCTGCAGGCTGATTATTAAGGTGCCCAGCGATCTGAAAGGAACGGACGGCTTTCAGATGAATCTCAGAGAATATTAACAACAGGAATATTACTGTCTCAATAACGACATCTGACAGCGATATCCTGCCAGCCAAGCCTCCTAGTTAACAAACTTCGCATACTCAAGGTGTGTTTGAATAATTTAACCACCATCCCACCCCGCCTGCTTCCGGCAGCGCAGTACATCTCATCTCCCGAGTGTTCCTCTGTAGGAGGCACAGACCCTCTGTGGCACCCAAATCCCTATGTCCCTCTTTCCTCGGTGATGTCCCTCTTTCCTCGCTGGTGTCCCTCTTTCCTCGCTGGTGTCCCTCTTTCCTCGCCAAAGTAACAGTAACCGACGCTTGCTCTTTCTAAAAATACGTCTCCTGATTTAATTTGACAGAAATAATGTATTTTTTGAATGATTGAGGGCCAAGTGAGCCAAGTCATCTTACCGGTTAGAGAATACCTTGCTGCAGTTGTACACCTTGACAACAAGAACTTCTTCAAACACCGGTTTCCCATAATGTGGCCAACGGAATAACTGTACGGGACAAGAAGAGTCCAGAAATGTTTGTGAAAATATGCAGTTTAGATAGGGTACTAGAGTAGGCCGCGCGCCAGAATATTCCCTGTTCCGTGTCAGATCGAAGAGGAAGAGGGGGAAGCCATGCATCCCCTGAGAGCAAGAGAATATACGTTATACCTGGTCTCGTCCAAGCTCCTCACAATCAGAGATGGAAGTCATTAATGGCATCAACACAGACAGGGTGATCGGCCCACAGAGAGGAGATATATGGCATAGATGACGGCAAATGCATGATGATGATGACGACGTGGGGCAGAGCAGCCACCCTAAGACCAAGGACCAACATGGTGCTACTAGACCCCAACTTCTTCTAGCAAGAGACTCCCGTCTTCACGCCCTCTTTTTGGGTGTCGTATTTACCAAAGCTATCTGCACATCATGCAGTCAAAACCCTTACAGGATCTCATCCAGCCGTGAATGTAAATATTGTGGTCTATGTTCTACGTTACAATGGATTACTCCGGCTCAGTTCATTGACCTTGGTGGTTTGGATTGGATTCACAATCTCAGCCATCTTGTTGTCTTTTCCCACCATCAGTCTCTTGCAGTATACCAACGTTTTACTTTAACGAGAGGATGCTAGATAAGTGGAACAGCTTCCCAGCAGAAGTGGTTGAGGCTAAAACAGTGAGGGAATTTAAACATTCTTGGGATAGGCAGGCGGCTCCTAAATCTAAGACGAGACTAAGGACTGATTAAGGTCTGAATTTTTAAAGCAGGAAAAATGGGCGACTAGACGGGGCAAATGGGTCTGATCTGCCGGCAAATTCTGTGTTTCACTTCTGTTGCAGGAATGACAACTGCTGGCGCCTGTACTGCCACCGACGAACACTATTTACCGGGAGACTATGGGAAGTCCTGAATTAGCCAACTGGCATACTGGGCAAATGCCGGTGGGCCGCTGGCACATGATTTTCCCACTATAGCGGCAGCTTGGGTGCTGCATCGGGCAACCGGTGGCTGGATTTGCCCAACCGCACACAACGTGAGCATAAAAATATGGTAGCCAGCGGCTGGATCTACATCATTGGACGGCCACTGCCGGCCAGATCCAGCGTGGACTCGAGCAGGAGTTCCATTGACTTCATTAAGAATACTTTCCTCCGAGTGACTGCTTCGAGCATCCAAAACTCAAGAGGAAAACAGAGGGTGGAAGCTGCAGCTTCTTCTAAAGGTTAAGCACCTTTTTTTATTTGCATATTAGTGTACATTAATATGCATTATTCATTGATGGGACTCTATGCACTGAAATCATTCCTACCCTGCAATATGCATTTGTTAATGTGCGCCGGGCACAGAGATCACTCGGCTTCCCCGAAATAACTGCAAGGAACGTTGCCTGTGGCGGCCGTCACTTCTGACTCACCCACTAGACAAATAAGAATAAAACATCACACGGGAGCTTTTATAGAGCGCGTCGGAGGAAGGCAGTGAGATTCTGACACTCACGGAATGTATTAAAGGGGCCCTCCGGGGCCCCGGACGGCCCCCCTGAACAAGGAATGCGTATAAAAAGTACTTTCTACGTACTTATAAGTCATTTTCTATGCATTCATTAGATCTGGAAGACAACCTGAGATGAAATAACCGGGCTGCAGAGCATCGCCTCCTCCATGACCTTCCACACCAGAATCCATGGGAGCGCTTTCTCCGCATGCACACGGAGGGTCTCAATAGCCCCCAAAACACTCACCAAGACTAGAGACTGAAAACTGAAACTGAATGAAAGAATAATTTCCCTGGAACAAAAGAATTGTTAGAGATCGCATTTCCTGGTTCCTCCCGCAGCCCTCGGTACAGCGATGGCAACCGATTCGCTCTGAGCGGACTCAGGATTATCGATAAAGCGAGTATGAGTTGGAGCTTTTCATAAAATAATTATTTTATCATCCCGGAGATTTAACTTCTACGCCGCGTAATCTCTTCAAGTAATTAGAGAAACGATGAAAGATTAACGCTGCTTAAACCCGATCCGCGCCGGATTTACTGACCTCTCCAAACTCCGCCACGGATCCTGCGTTGATTTTCTTGGATTTATGCGTGAAACCTGAAATGGAAAAAAATAATAATTAGAGATCAAGTCAGGTATTTACAAAAACGTTAACGCTTCGCTCCGAAACAGACCAATTGGGAGTCCGAAAGATGGATCTGAGCTCATGCGGTGCACGAAAAACCAACGAGGCTAAAGCCGGCCGCCTGTTCCAGCGGGACACCAGGTGCTACCCTGCTCCCCCTCCCAATACAAGATAGGGGGCGCACAACCTAAAAAGCGTAAAAGGCATTCATATTCAGATTCCCGGGTCGCTGCTGGAATAATAACCAATAAATGCACAAAATAAGGCAAGAATTCAGCGCATGCCCGGCAAACGCCAGAAAACATCTAAGGCATAAACGCGGTAACCAATCCAACCGTGTAAAATAATGTAAATGACATCACCAAACGCGGGGTACGATGGCATTGTGGGGGGTTCAGCTTATATATGGCTGTGTAGTGGGCAGCTCGTATCCCCGAGTCCCAGAACCAGGGGAATGAGCCGGGAATATACTGGGAATGTACCGGGGACGGACATGAAAGGGGCCGCAGGCTTCGTGGGACCGCGGGGTATTTGTCCCGCCGCAGCCGTCGGCTGGAACGCACGCGTTCTTTAATACATTGTATTTGTTGGTTTCATTCAGTCGTTTAGCGTTCAGGATTTACGGACAAGGAAATCTCTCTTTATTATCGCAGTTACCTACAAACCGGTGAGGCCACTTCCTTAACCCTTTAGTTACCCGGGGCAGAGAGACTTAATGCCTTCCCTTCCAAAACAGATATACGTCATAAAGCACCGTGTGGGTCGGCTTAATGGTAATTGGGGTATTAGTGCCCCTCCCGTGTGTGTTGTTGTGTGTCTGTGTTGTATGTTGTGTGTGTTCAGGACACACAGAACCTCCACTCCATTCTGCCCTTTTCAATATCTTAAATAAACTCTGTAATTCTCTAGTAATAGTATAGGTCATGACATTATTGGATTATTGGAATTGTATAAACTTGATTCTGTGAGTTTATACAGATATACTGTATGCAGATATACTATATACAGATATACTATATACAGATATGCTACTATATCAGATATACTGTGTGTATATACATATATATATATATATATATATAGTGTTATAGGTAATGGTAAGCTATATGGAAAAATTAGATGTGTTCAGGGGAAAATGCTGATATGGCAACCCTACTCCTTCAACACAGTGTGTATGGCCGTATTACAAAATAAACATGTATTAAGTCTATACATTTGCTGGCCCCAATGTCAATTCAAGAAGTATTTCCACTCACGGCTACGGCAGTGTAATAATTAAAGGCGCAGTTCCACTTTACACTCCTGACATTTGCAAGCACAACATTCTTCTTTTATTATGGAAAACATTGCCGTGTTTTCACCGGGACTGCTTAATTGTAGCCTTTAGTCATGTGACCCAAGTGAAACAGCATTGTTAGACTGGAAGGCTTTACAGCTATAGCAGCAGATAAGAAACAAACATTTCAGGGGGTTTTTGTGTTCCGGATAAGTTTGCTTAACTTGTTAGAGAGGTAAGTTCCCGTTTGGCGTTGGTGGAACAGCAGCTTTAATCATGAGTGGGGTAAGTGATAGCAAACATGAGATTTAGTGAATAGATCCCTATACAGATCTTTGGATCAGAGGGATCCTGAATGCTCTGTTACAATGTACCGTAGATCCAATTAGTGGATCTGGGAGAAGAGGTTGAGCCCGGAATGAGTAAAAACACAATAATAAAGTTAAAAATGATTGGGTGACATAAAAAGTCATTTGACTTCATTATCTATTTATACAATAAGGTAACTTAGTAATATCAGCGACTCTTTTGTTTGGTAAGAAAGTAACTCAAACTCAAGACAAATGTTAGGAGCGTGCGTTTATTTATCTTTAGATGAGTAGATATCTTCGGCAGTCATAGACTGAAAACGGGATTTGCTGGCCATTAAAAAGAACGGACGTATCTATGATCAGGGCAGGCTCGGCCATGGGGGCAACTAATATGGTTGCCTAGGGTGCCATCAGCAGGTCCTATCCTACATCATAGGGATGAACTCCTTATATGTGCAGAAAGTACGTATTTATTAATCCGTATAGCGGATATGGAGCAGTTATCCACCAAGGAGAGTGAAAACCCCAAGGTGGGGGCATCAGACGCACCTTTTTGGGGGATATCGGCTCTAAATATTATATTTATTACAGGATGGATCGATAAATAATATTCCGGTTATGCCGGAAGGAATCGTCGGTGGCACGGACTGTCTGGAGCTCGAGGAACCCCCAGGGCCGCTCACCGATCTCATTCTCTCTTTGTGGATACGCAGCCCACTCACCTGTGACGAGTGAGGAGTGAGCGTTAAGAAAAAATCCACGCTGGGCTAGTGTTTTTTCCTCCATACGCCACAATACGACGTTTCTTCTCGGAAGCCTTCGGCGCAGGTATTTAAATCCATACATGAAGCAGACTTACCTCTGAAGGCCAGGGTCACCCGTCTCTCGTGCCTTCCCGGGAGGTTGGTGACCCTCTTCAGACTGATGCTTAAAGACATAGTCGCCTAAATCCAAAGCCGGCCGCAGCGAACTGTCCCAAATGCTCTGTGGAAGTCTCGTGCCAGTGCAGAGGGGGTCCGCCGCCCAGCTCCCGCTCTCTGCTGCCACTCCGCACGGCAGCGCTCCGGCCGCATACTGGCTCTGCAGGTTCTGAGTGACACGGGATACCTGCAGAGCCGGTTCCACGTACATCCACGAGCCGCCCGCCTCGCACCTCCTCGAATACTTTACTCTCAGTCTTATCTCACCAGAAATGGCTATTTATAGATCTCAGCGCAAAAAAAAAATCACATTTACTCAAAGATCACGTTTCTTACATAAAAATCAGGGAAATCCAAGTGATTTACGTTTATCGGTGATAGATGGGCTGGAACTGCTAAACACAAGCCCAAATTTCACGGCCAGCTCCCCTTTCCCCCTTCATGCTTTGGTTGGATTCATTCTATTCCGAAGTCATGTGGTGCATGATATGTTTATTGGCAGCTGAAGCTTTGTTGCCATATCAGCAACAAAAAGAAAAGGTTCTGTTCAGTTTTTTTGCTTTTATGTATTTTAAACTATTTTCTAGAACCGCAGGACTACATATTCAGTCACCTACAGAAATGTTGATGAATACCGAAACAGAGCAATTATACCCCAGGGCTACCTTGGGGCTACCTAAGTGCCCTTAACATGTAAATGGCTGTCTCGGCGTGTAGTGTGATATACATGAAAGCGCAGGGTGTGTATAAATTCACGCGGCCGGGAGGACTATGTCTGTTAAATGACGCGCCTTTTATTTGTTGAGCAGTTCGTGTCCTCCGGGAATAAACAATAAAACGAGGAGCAGGCAGAACATTGGGAGGATTCCCCGCGACGCAGAATGCTGTGGAATAATGTGGATTAAAGGTGCTGTTCCACTTAGACGATGCAATGCAATAGCAGGGCTCAATGTGTGATTAGCGTTACATACCCCCCAACATTTCAGGTCTCCGAAGCAGGGCGCCCCACTAGCCACCTAACTTACCCCACTAGCCACCTTGGGGCTAATGATTGTTGGGAAAATACCCCGCCGTACAATCTGCATTTCAACCAAATATCTCCTTTCCGATGATCCAAAGAGAGTGCTTTCGCTCTGTTGTCGGAATGCAGTCAGGTGAGATTTAAATGGCTTTTGTTACCAGGACATAACAGATAAAACAAAGTTACCAATGCAGTTTTATGAAATCTCTGTTAAGCCATCGTTTAGGGGGCGATTAAAAGGAAATGAAACTTTTTCATGGTATTAATCCTATAATTAACAATTTTAGTAAGAACCTTTCTTTATTATTTTATTTTTTAGGGTAAAATCAATGTTTATTTATATTTTTAGAGTAATATCCAACAAAGAGGGGGGTACAGGAATAAGGGTACAGTCCAATCCCATTTTATTTTATTTTTTAGATTCGGGTATATTTAGCATGAAATAGTACTTTGCAGGCGACTGTACAGCCAAATCCTGGCATGATAGACCAGCTATGTTTATCGCGACAATCGTATCCCTCTTGGGCCAGTCTTGGGGTCTCGCAGCTCATGGCCCCCGAGTCTTGGGCCGCCGGACTGGGAATTTAAAGGACTCGTTATATCAAATTATGGCAATTACTTTGTCTGCTGCCAGTAAAAATTGAAGCTCTTAGATTTACGGGCAGGTAGGACCTTTGACCGATCCGATTTATATTCTTTACTTATGATGTTAAAAAAGCTGCCAGGCGAATTGCTTCTCAGACGGGTTGTAGCTATGACTGCACCTTTAACCCTGTGAGCGCCGGGCTGCTTTCAGTTTGGTGGACCTGGAGGTCAAGACAATGTCTAGGTCGTCTATAATGGTGAAGCTGGCCGGAACCGTCAATGCTGCTACAGAAGATAATGTATAGAGAATATTGAGATTTGATTGTTTGGTACCCGGTCTAAAGACTTTTGCCCGTAATACGGTTGGCACTTTAGGCGTAGAGCTGGAACGCGGTGCCCGGAGTGGCCGTACATTTGTTACAAGGCAGATTGGGCAGTGGTTTAGAAGTGGCTGTTTTATAAAGACGACGTAAATTGCGAGTGACCATATAAGTGTAATTATACAATAGAGCTGCTGCCCCGAAAAACACTTGTGCTTTGTGTTATGTGAATAAGAGCAGCGTGATGGCGGCACAGGTGCACCCTGTAGTGTGCGTGGCATTGTCTCTTATACTATTTTTTTTTAAACTTAAAATTTTATTGTATTTTTGATTTTTTGACAATGTTAACACAAAAATATACAATGTCACAGCAAAGTGGGCATGAATAACATCCCAGCCAGACGATAGTCAACAGTGGAAATACACAGCTGGTCAAAATATCGGAAGCAGAGCGACATCCATTAGAGAGGAAAGAACCAGCAGACCACTGAATAGAAAATAGCCCTGAGAGCCTAACATCGTAGTAAAACTGCAAAATGGCAGAAACCTCAAGAGGTGGAAGGCGCCATGGAGAATAATACATTACAAAAATAAACACAAAGAAAAAAACAAAAACAAACCAACAAAACACATTTGGATCAGGACGGACCAGAAATAAAATGAAATCAGAAACAACCAGAGCGCTGGCCGAGCGCATGAAGTAAGTATGAAGTAAAGACCCCAGCAAACAATATATCACAATGAGAAAAATTACAAAATAAAACAAGAATAACAGAGATTAATAGAGAGACCGGACGCGACCAATCTAGACCTCCCAACTCATCAGTCTCTTATACTATTTGAACATCGCCACAGCAGCGATGGTGTTTTATACAGCACCCCAACCAATGGTATCCAGCACTGGATTTACTGCTCAAAAAAATAAGATTTTCTTCCTTTAAGTATAAATTACGTGAAATACGAGGACTCAAACGGTCGTAGATCTGTTCATGTACCGTACTGCAGAAGTTTCCATAAAGAACACAATGCCCACATTATAAAAGGTTTACGTGGAATGTTTGTTTATTCCAATGAGTGTTGAGCTCTAAAACATTACTAATATGTAGAAAGATATTCGTGCCAATCTATGAAATATCACTGAAAATGTGTGCCGTGAAGTCTGAAATCTACAGGATTTGGTATAATATCCAATTTCTCTTTTTCTTTTGAAAACTTTATCAACCCACTTTCTGTTCTGAAGCCTTCAGCAGAATAACTCACTGGATCTGAGTAAAGTGGACACGTCCTACTTAAATAAGTCGCATATACAAGTCTCATGGTTTTAGAATTTTATTCTTGCGCATGGTCATGGACAAAAAAATACAAACTACAAAATAGACTGGAGTGGTATACCGACGAACTAGGTTTCATTTTTGTCTTGCAATTGGTAACATTTTTGTAACAGCTCTTAACGCAAGACGAAATCCGCTAAAGGCACTACTGGATCTATAAAAAAAAAAGATATGTAATTTGGCAAAAAATATAATCACAGCAAAATATTGCATAGGTTAATTATGAAGCCACTCAAAATTGGCATTAGTACATAACTAGAAGAGATAAGTGCAATATGGCAACGGTTAACCACTTTGGTACTAGCGTGCATAGCGTAAGGCAGCAGGTAAGGCCCAGCAAGCATATAAAAGGCACAGCGAAAGAGAGCGTTAGTGCGGGGAGAAGGAGACTGCAGAAAAGTGCATCGGTAATAATCTGAACACTCGAGACAAACGCAGTGTATGTATTATTCCTTTCGAGTGTTGAAGTATTAAACAATATGGAGAGAAGTGCTTTAAAGTAATGGTCCCTACAGTATCTTTACAGAGTTGTTGCGCTTTCACAACAGCCGAGCTCAGGGTGAGATGTGAGAAAAACAACAGCAGTCTACTGAAAAATCAGGACCATAAAACAGAGGGTGATCCACATAAAGTGTTCTAGAAAATCAGAATTATACAGAGTAAGAGAAGATTTCTAAAGCAAAGGATTAACCTCCAGCACCTGATCAAACCCTGCAGAAGTTATTAACAGGGATACTATGTGAAGTTTTGTTGTTGTTACACATTATTACAGCTCAAACGGGAAACAAAATAATGGAACAAACTATGGCATCATATTTAAGGTTCATTTCTACATGTAAGAGAATTAGCAGCTGTAAAGTGTGGAGGCAAAACAATGATTATATGCAGCATTGGCCATATTTATAAAGGCAAAGAATGGGGTATTTCTGTGGATTTGTTCTCTTTGCCTCCCTGCATAAACAGCGGTAAAGTCCCTTAAGAGATGGGGGTCCACTGATGTTTGCCGCTTTGCTTATAGTCTTATATAGGGGGCATCTTGGTACATCAACTTACAAACAAGGATGTGTTACGTTTCACTTAGGGGCTGAGTGGCTCGACACATGAAGTATCAGCAACGACTCTGTTCCTGACCCTGAGGACTGGTTGGAGGGTCGCTGGATTAAAGCCCGCTGATTGTGCTGCTATAATCTGGAAAACGTCTGCCACATTTTGGAAAAAATACACATGAAAATACAAAATGACTGCAGGGTTCGATGGAAACGGCTAGCTGCTGCCCCTCCAAGCTGAGTAACAAAGTTATGGGTACAAAAATCTACATAGAATTGTGTATCTCTACATGATATGAATTCTCCAAAACAAAGAGAACATTAAGGAAATGGAACAAGAAAGGTGTGCGATTCCTGTAATAAGATTCTTCTGGAAGCACCATGCCCACGGAGAACGGTCATACGGTCTACGCAGTGGTCTGCTGCGGTGGCTTCGAAGGAGTCAAGCCCAGCATCTTGAAATAGGAGACCAGTTGTTTGGGAACTTCTGCCAGAACAGACTGGGCTAAAGCTTCACGGGGTGCCTAGAAGTAAATAAATCCGATCACACATCGACATTAAACACCTTCGTATAAACAAGACAGATAAAATGTGCAGCTTTAATGGCATTATTCAATTACGTGTCCATTACAAGCGTGCAACTTATTGAGTAGAATTATAATTCAGGATAGATATAAGTGACTAGTATGTAACTCTTTCATGACCACTAAGTATACACACACACTACGAGACATCGCTGAGGTCTATCAGACGGGCCGGCTTCGATCTGAGTGAGAAAATAAAAGCCAGCTCACGTTTTGAAACTGTCGGAATGGGACGAACTGGACTATATCCCTCGCAGCTGCCTCGCCGCTTGAAGACTTTAAGGCTCCGTTGTCCCCATCCAGGAATTCCATGGCCTTGAAATCTGCGCTTCCAACGCCGATAATGATGATGGACATCGGAAGCTTCGAGGCTTGAACGATTGCATTTCTTGTGTCATTTAGATCAGTGATCTCCCCGTCGGTGATGATCAGGAGCACAAAGTATTGCTGGAACAGAACGGAAGAGATCATTAAAAAGCGCTGGACCAATGAATAGAAACAAAGCAGTAGTTTTTGTGTTAAGTACAATAATCAGTCCAGCTGTGAAGCAGACGACCCCAATCCTTCACATTTTAAGGATTTCTCTCAACATGTAATCAAGTAATGCTGCTCATCGCTCAGCAACATGTTATTTTACATACCTTATAAGCAAAACAATTCGGTTGCTAAAAGTATGTAAAATGTGAAAATAATTCAGGTAATGTTACACATTTAATAAGAGATACTCACAGACGCTACTTTCTGCTGTGCTGCCGCGTACGCAAAGCGCATGACGTGGTTGATGATCGGGGAGAAGTTTGTCGGGCCGTAGAGACGCACCTGTGGCAGGGCCTGGCGGTATGCATCCACTACACCTTGTATTCCTGTCAAAATCACCAAACATGTAAAAAGTCTTAACCAGAGTGACTCCATGTCGCTCAACACTTACACAAAAAATCAGCTGCACAGAAACCACAGCTATCAGTAAACGTATCAGACATTGTAGCTGTTCTTACCTGCACAGTAGGGGTTGCTGGGGTTGAAGTTTAAGGCAAACTCATGAGAAACCTAGGCAAAAAAACCCAACAAGAAATGTTCACGCACACAGTTACACAGTTGAAGTTTTTACATCTGTCCCTCAACTCGTTTATCAGCCCCCCCCCCATGCAAGTCCATTGAGAATACATGCGCACAGCGCTGCCAAGAGAGGGACAGCAGAGCCCCTGACAAATAAATGAGCAGTGCTTGGATAAAACATCACTCATGCCACACGTTTCATTGATGGCTTTTTAAACGTGATAGAGAGTCTTACAGGGCTTAACTGCAAACGTATAGTGATTAATGCTCCTGTTTTAATGTTGTTGTCATTCTGTTGGCCGCGTCTTTTGAGAAGCAGTAACATAGTAGTCAGAGGGAGGCAGGCGTTGATTCTTTCCCTAAAGCGACTTCCAGGTATTAAAAAGTATTTCTACAAACACCAAGCGGACCTCACCTGCCAGTTTGGGGGGACCTGAGCTCCAAATCCGAATGCAGGAAACTGTTTGTCTCTGAGGGAAAACAAAGACAGAGTAAGGGGTGGTCCGGGTTACGTCACCCGACAGATTTTATACTCCGTAACCGTGCGAAAATAAGAACACAAATCAAATGCAATCCAAAGAATAACAGTGGCAATAGTCAGGTCTGTTTTGTGTATTTAAAGACATGTTTTCTGGTAAACTTAAATTTAAAATCATGAATTTAAAAGTAGTCAAATAAGAATGCTCCTTTTTAAGTCTCCCTCCCCAAAATACACAGCAACAACTTTTCTGCGATCAAGCATTTAATTAAAGAATCAGAGAGCTTTAACTCAATAATTAGACAATGGATGAGGGCTGCTTGTGTTAAGGATTAGGTCAGATATATGTATATATGTATTTAGGAGGTGCTTACGTGTCATAATCCTGGACCACGTTACCCACACACCATATTGCGGTGAGGTATTCATTCACACCATTTGGGCTGATGTAGTGAAGCGAGTCAGGGGACTTGGGATCTCCGTTGGAGCCGGTGAAATCTATGCCCACCTAGAATACAAAAGCACAGAAATATTATTAATATCAGCATCATAAAATGCCAAGAAAACAGAATAAGGTTCTTAACCGCTACAAGTATGAAGTCCAAGTGGCAGTTCCGTAATAAGAGCATGTATAGCTCTATATAACCATTAAAAAATAAATACTAACCAAAGACTACTAGGAGGCATAGAGGCTGAATACTCGATAAAATCAGTTATGTGTATGTAAAAAATGTACTCTAAATGTCAGACCCATACATCATGGATGCACAAAGTAAATCCTGCACTATCCGCTAAATAATCCCCTTATAGTTTTTCCCTTTAACAAGATCTCTGGTACATTCCGAATAGAAACGTGGAGCAAGTATGACGCACCGTAAAGTTGATCTGGCATCCACCCATCACATAGTCCAAGAATGAATACTCCACGTCAATCTGGGTAACGGAAAACAAGAATATTAGCCACAGCAGAAGATTCCCAATTCCACCCCAAGCAAAATAAAATGAATGTATTGTAATATGGATATGTTTATTCCTTGCTGTGAAGGAGCAATGTGTGCTTTCAGATGCCTTCCATGCACATGCGCCACCCTTATTTACAGCGACGATGGCGATACGCTACAGCATTTAAAAAAAAGAGCATTTTAAAGTAATACTACGTTTGTATGGCTGTTTCAGTCCCATTAATGCTGTAGCGTCTTTTCACTGTATCCTATAGATTTTGGTTAATCAAGATTAAATTAAATTACTTTCAATAACCCTTTGCAAGAGGGGGCTAATATATTACATAGCCAAATGAGCAGTAAGGATATTCTACATCATTTGTAAATAATGACACAAGTGTCACAGGAACAATGTTGCCCTAGTTATCACAGAACGATGAAGAGCGTAATATAGGTGGGTTGAAACACAGAACCGAGACCAAATGCTGGTTTATACGGAGATGGACATAAACACAACTTACTTTACATGACTTAAAGCGTACAACTCCAGAGTTCTTGTAACTTTTTTTCTGTTTCTTCTTGGGGTTGATGCATTCAAACTCTACCTGGTAACAAAAATACAGTGAATGAACCAACCCCCCTTACGCATTTAAATCACGTCCCGCCGCCACTGCGTTTTGAGTACACACAACAGGAATTGCGAGGCAATTTTAATCATACTCAATCATTATGGAAATGATTATCCATGCGCTTGCAGGGAATTAATGCAGAATTAATATTTGTGAGTCAGTGGTAATGAAGGGGTAATTTATTATTAAACGATAATAATAAATAAAGCTCACCGGAGTACCTCCTCCAGCCTTCTGTAGCTGAGACAAGTTAGTCTCGAAGGCCCCTATTAAGTCATGAGAGCCATCGCTATCATAATCAATACAGTGTACCTGGAGGAAGAGAGGCAGGGAGTGAGTAAGGGATTGGAGCGCTCACCGCGTTCTCCCGAGCTTCCAGCAACTTGGAGGTGGTGCACTCAAACTCTCCTATCAGATCAGAAACGGAGCTGTCATCGTGATCACTAACAGAGACCTGACAACAGCAGAAGAGACGCGTGAGCCTGGAAGGAAATAGTCTATTGTACAAGCAAATAAGGTTATCAGGGAACATGTGAGATTTAAATAGACCCCTCAAATAATCTTATGTGAAACCAGTCATTTCACTCGTACTCACAGACTTCCCTCAATCCCACTCCTGGTTATGCCCCATTAATTCAAGAAAACTAGCTATAGATTGCCATTATGTTGCTTTGTTTTGGATCACGCAGACCCAGGGAGGTTAACACTTTCAGTCCCAGGGTGTTTTGGCAGCTCGTGTCCTGGAGTTATTTTGCCATTTTAACCATATGTGGGTTTATTTAAGAATCCCCTTTCCCATGTTTGATGTACCCACACAAATGACACATCCCTTTTTCAGAACAAATAGGGCCTTCATTTGAAACCATAGAAACATGAAGACATAAATGAGTACTAGCATGTAAAAAACGAAAAACAAATTTTTTTTGAATTGTCACCGAATGGCGGATCGTGTGATCAGGCATTCTTTATGCAACGGCTTACCGGTGCACGTGCCAGCAGCCATTACAATTATTCAGCCGGCGATGCTGCTGCAAGGCATGTATGTCCTAAAGGGCTTTTAAGCAGAGCTTTTTAGGAGATATGGACTGACCTGTTAAATATTTATTTAGCTTTGTCGTACACCCTGTTCATTGGAAATTACCTTGATAGGCTTATTCATGTCCCCTCCACAGAAGGTCTGCAGCGGCACACTAAACTTCTTCCAACTAGGATTGAGATTATTTTTGATCACCTATAAAGGAAGAGAAGTATTTTGAATGTACCTGCGCCAGTACAGAACTAGTTCAAACTTTCATCCAAGTCTCTAGGTTGACCACGTTTTGTTTTTTTAAATATGCTGAAATACATGAAAATACCACCAAAAAAATCAAAGCAATTGTATCCTAACTGTGGAAATTTACGTCTACTGATTGATACTGTACCTCCGATCTATAGACCAGTTGCCAGTTTCCACCATCTCCTTGCCTGAAGAATTCAAGGAATGGATCAGACTTTCCAAGGAAATCCTTTTAGAAAGAAAAACAAAAAGTTAATTCTCCAGCTAGCAGCCTCGTATGTACGCTTCCTTTATTAAACATTAAATAAGAGGATTCGTTTAACTGATGGATATCGGGTCAACAGGCCTCAAAATGTCACCAAGACATTAAAATTATTGAAAACTTTATTTTCAATCTCACATAAAATCACAAACAGAAGTAAATCTAAACACAGACTTCCATGCTATGCAATTCCATAAGCAGCACTGTACTGAAAACATTAGCACACCTCTAATATGCATTAAAGTGTATACGATGGCTAGAGTACTTATGTTTACTCGTATTCTTGTGACCTTTTTGCTTTTTGAGATATTTGGATGGATAGCAAGGGCCATCAAAAATACAATTTTAAAATAAAACACACACATGTATGTATATATATATATACATACATACATACACACACACTCCCAGGAGAGGATGGACTGACATCAAATAAATGTTCTTTGTATCACCACTATGATAATATAAGAATAGAAGGTTCAGGAGATAATTCCCTGGCGTACTGCGTTTCTTTAATTTATATTTGCTGGCTAGAAGATGCATCTTGATACAATAAGCATGCCTTCAAATAAGGATTGTATGTAAGATTATTCTAATGTTGGTGCGTGTATATAAGATTTGCTCAATAAGAAAGTCATTAAATTGTACCTTTTTATCAAGGTTTCTAGCTTCCACTTCTAAATTCACAACTCTTGTGTCCTTGATTTCTTCTGCAGTGATCTAGTTGGAAACAAACAAAAAAGCAAAAGACAATAATGTTTCAGAATTTATCTGAAAATGAAATGCAGTTTTTAGGATGTGCGTGGTTTTTACATGACCAGGCAAAATATCATTCAGATTCAGGAGTTAGGAATTTACCGAAATCATTCCTTTTCCAGCAAGTTTTCCTTTCTTCAGCTCCAAAGGCCCCTTCAATGTGTGATTTGACACAATCTGAAAAATCAAAACAAAAATACTGTCTGCGATGTTTGCCAGGAAAGTATCCATTTATAAACAAAAGTACATTTCTAATCTTCCTTCCAGCAGTGGTAACATTTTATGAATAAAACTATAAATGCTTGTTTTGTGGTTTTTTTTCTGAATTAAGCATAATCATGCCACTAGCCAGAAAACATAGAGCAATAGTATATGTTATTACGGAACACGTGATGTGATCACATATGTGATACAAACAAATGAACCAGTTTACATCTGAATCTTAGATCTACAGAAATACAAGAATTTTTAATAAAAATGACTACTTTTTGGTAAATCTGGTTCTCCTTTTTCTATAGGAAGATAACATGTATATATTTGTATACAATGTTGTACCTGACCAAGCGTGCACTCAAATCCTCCAAGATAATCATCATCGTTCAGGTTTACCGACTTATTGTCAATATCGTAGATCCCGAATTTCAAGCTCTGCACTTTTTCGAAGTAGTAATCGATGATGGGCTTTGTTGAGAATTCGGGGCTCTGACAGTTCTTGATCCTCTCTGTGCGAGCCAGCTGAACCGGAGAGCGGAAAGCGGGAGAAACGTATTGTTAAAATACTTTGATATTAAAAGTCAAGTACAGACCGACTCCAATAGGCGATGCACTTGGTATTTTCAGAAAGAACATGTAATATAAACTAAAATATTGTATGTTCTACATATTCTATACATTTGTACAGATGACTCTTACACTAACATAATGGCGACAGGACTCAACACAGCCCTCTTACAAACTCACCTCTGCCCACTTTCCATCGCCAACACTTTGTAGAACCACACACAAGGGATCAGACTTGGAGCCCACGTCTTTGTCGAGCAAATCCGTACATGAGAGCGACAGCTGGACTTTGGTCACACACTGAGCCATCTGAAATAAAGAAGAAACAGTCTATAAGCTGTACAGACAGATATGAGGATGGATCTGCAGATCAATGTTTCAGTGCATATTGAAACACATAAGGTAAGTGCAGCGTGGGGGGGCGAAGGGACCCTTTAAAGAAAGCACGTTATGCATCAATAAGGCAGATATCACACAATAAAGTGTTTAGAAACGTTTTTACGCACGTCAACAATTTAGTCATACCAGCTCTTTGCTAAACGACATGACTGAGAGATGTATAGATTAAAAGGAATGAAGCCGCATAGACATCAGAACTAACATTTTTGTGGTCATTTTAGTTTGTAAATTGTTACCAAATAATAAATAAATTATATATATATATATATACACACACACACATATACATACATACGCATATAGAGGTTCTCTGCAATGCAAAAATGATCAAATATACCCATTAGCTTTAAAACAAACGCGAAGAGTCTTACAAAACACGACAGCACCAAGAGTATTCTTACCACGTCTGATATTTTCACAAAATAGATTTGAATGCCACGCGGACGGCCAATATAATAAATAACGTAGACGCAAAAACCGCAGCGAAGCTCTGCGCACGGCTCACGGTATAACAGGCCCCTCGGCATTACGTTTCTAATGGTAACGAAGCATTATAAGCGACAATGCTGGGGCTTAAAACACCTTTTAACTCCCATTTAGGTAATTCCTCCCCGTTTATAAAAAGCCCCCTTCTCAAGAAGCTCATCATCAATCAGTGAACACAAAGGAACAGGATTCCCAGGACATCATGAAACGATTTGGGGGGGGGGGGGGCTAACGATGTGCGTTCGGTGACCCCCGTAGTGTCAGATATCAGGGAACGGCTGCTCGGGGTCCGTTTGCCATCATAACAAAGACTGGATGTGAAAAGGTTTGCCATTGTGACCGGTTTCCCGGATAATCCTTCTGGTATTTTCTGTGCTGAGCAAAACCGTTTACACAGCAACAAAAGGAACATTTACTGACTCGACAAACACAGAAAGGAAAAGCCAACCCCACGGGAGAGGAAAACCGAAGAGAGAGGCAGGGGGAATCAGCCAGGAGACGGACATCAGCCCGTTGGTACCATAGACCCTCTGTTCTTGCTTCATCCGGGATTCGCTGCATTTATTATTTCGGAAGTCCGTTGTTATGTAGACTTTTGTTAGTCAGACTGTCCTGCTGGGTGATTAAGACTGAGCCATTCTACTGTTCAGTACAGAATCATTAGTGGTCAAAGTGTTTGCCAAGTAGACCGAGCTACAGATCTGAAACATATGCAGCTTTATCCATAAGTTTCCTAAAATACTTTTTATTCTGATGCTACCTATAACTATTGTGGTAATGCACCGAGTAAGAAAAATAATAAAATCTTGACCTTATTGTATGTGTATTCTTTGTGAAACACGACGGCTGGAAGTTGCAGACACAGCGACAGGAAGTTACTGGTGCGCTTTACTCAGCGCTCCCCCTTCCATGGATGCATTTGCTCGCCATCATCGACACGTGGGTTGTAGTAAAAGGCAAGCATGGAATAGGTGGACAGTAACAGGCAGTGAAATCATTTAAAATCCGCACTTTGGGTTATCTTTGCCTAATATTAAAATTACTTGGGATGATCTGAAGAATTTAAGTGAGAAAAATATGCGAAAAGGAAGAAATCAGGAAGGTGGTTCGTACTTTTCCACAGCACTGTATGGCTGCCTACAAGTCCACGCTAGTTTTTACAAATGCGGTTTTAACAGTGATTGGCTTTACAATGTAATCATTTTAGGATTCTGCGTGCTACGAATGAGTGTCTTATTACTAGACACATCCTATGGCACGCAATCACACGGAATACAGAGCTGGAAGGCACGCTTTCCAAAAACATGTAACGTCGGTGTGGCTTGTAGATTGCTGGGGCTCCCTCTAGCATTAAGTATCGCAAACCCCCTCCAAGAACCTGACGACAGGGAGCCCTGAACAAGATGCGCTTTCACTCCCAGAATTCTTATTTTATTACCGTCCACGCAGGTTCACTGCCAACCCACCCGACCGGTCTGACGAGATGAAATGTGAGCTCTCTTTACCTACATTATATTTGCAAATGTTAATGTAACCTGGTGGTGTGGATCACTGCCCCAAATGCAAGAAGCCTCCTGAAATGTTTTAGAATTCAGGAAGCAGGTAAATCAGATTAAGAACCAACTTTATTGTAAGATATGGAAAGGGTAATAATTGGCATTTTGTTGGTTCCTTTTTCCCTAAACAAACGAGTCCTAATAGGCAAAACTAATACATGAACATGAACCCAAAGCACATCGTTTCATCTTAAATACACATTTCCTAATATCTCAAACATATCGGTTATATCTACATATTCCAAAAAATACTAAAAAATCAAAGCAGCCGCCATTAGCCCAGAGTAAGCGATGTGATTTGCAATATAATGTTTTCAGGCAGCTCCATAATGGTTCTTGCCGTTATCTGAACCCAACTTACGAGACAAACACCCCAACTCCTAGTCACTGTCTTGTGGTAAACTGTAGAAAGGCTCAGTCTTAATGACCCGAAAGGTCTATGTAAGTCTGGAGCTAACATGAGATAAGACCTGGCTTTAAAACTTGATGTGAAATTAGTACTGATGCACAGATATACTTTCAAGAAATATCTTCAGCAACATTAGGATTTCTCAAACGGGGGGGGGGGCATCCAAACAATGTATGAAATGTGATCTTCTAGAATCTGGAGGAACGAGCCACGGTGGAATTCACTAATGTAATTCCGGAAGGGGGGGTCTGAAGATTTGAAAGAGACCAAATACCATGTGGGATCCTTTAAAAGAAAGAACGTAATCTCATGACCTCGTTAAAAGCACTGTAATTAAAAATGTAAAAGCCCATTTCAAAACCAGAATGATTCAGATGTCAAAAAGGCCTCTACGCTTCCTCTAACCGAACGGACAGAGTCTCCCTGTGGTTTAGAAGAAACTGGCTAGTTTCCCCTGATGCCAGAAGTATCGCTGCAATTGGTTTCTTACCCGGAAACGTGAAAATACCATATACACCATGTAAAGACACAAAAAATGTCTGAGACTGTGAAACGAGGGCTTCGGGAAGGCGACAGTCTGAAATGAGACAGCGAGACACTCACACAAGCCCTTGATATGCGGCAGACACGTTGGGCCTGGGAGTGTGGCTCACGGGGGCCACCATTAACTGCTGCCCTGGTAACATAACTGTTATTTGCTGCTTATGTCAGTGATTGTGAATGAAGCACCAGATCCAGGCTTTAGTAATAATAATAATAATAATAATAAAAAACACTAATGGACATACAGATGAACTGAACACTTGGCAGCCGACAAACCTGCCAACTAAAAGAAATGTACCGCTCGCAGCTAAACTATATATATATATATATATACCCATTCACACACACACGCACATTCACACACACACATTCACACACACACACGCACGGATATGCACGTAAAGCCCTTAGGTGCAAATACTTTAGTGCTATAGGAATCAGATCCCACAGCTGTGCTAATAAGACCCACGGAGCACAGGGCTTCCTAAACAAAAAGGTCGTTCCCATTCCACATGAACACTCCTGCACGCTCTATCAAATGATACACATGTTCTCGCAGCATTAATTAACCATTTATTACCGTCCGTCCATATTCCTCCAGCCTGGAACGACCTGATGTAAGGAACGCACTCAAACCCCTATCAGTCCTTAGTCTGGTCCCCATAGTGAGGATTGCTTCATGCCTCTACCACTTCTGCTGGGAGATTGTTCTATTTAGCTACCACTCTCTCAGTAAAGTAGTACTTAAATCCCTTTCACATCAAAGTAGACATAGTCCATAGGGCCAGGGGCTTCGATGTTTCACTTTATTCTTTTGACTGGGTAACTCGGATAATACATCAGGGCCGAGTTGTTGATAGCGCCCATCTAGATTTCAGTAAGGCATTCGGCACGGCCCGCCACACAAGACTTAGAAATAAATTGCAGTCTTTGGATGTCTAAATAATTGAATGGATAAGGCAGACAGGAGGCAGAAGGTGGTAGTTAGTTCTGGTTCTTAGTGGGGTAAATCAGGGATCAGTATCCGGACGTGTCGTTTTTAATATTTTTATAAGTGATTTTACAGAAGTGTTAAGGTCTGCAACCGGGTAGCCGTTCCAGGAGGAATACATCATATGGCATATTATTTAAGTAAATTAGTGGCGGCTGCAGTTTAATGTTGATAAATGTAGAATAATGCACTTGGGAATTAAAAATCCCAAAGCAGAATATAGCATCGGGGGCTCTGTTCTGTGAGCAACAACATTAGAGAGGGACTTAGGAGTCATTATTTCTGATGACTTAAAGGTAAGCAGACAATGCAATAAAGCAACAGGATACTGGGTTATATAGGTAGAGGCATTAGTAGCTGGAACAGGGCGTGATTAAACCACTTTACTGATCTCTGGTCAGAGCGTGAGAGGCTTACATGTACAGTTATACTTTAGTGAGATGGTGGTGGATAAATGGAACAGCCTTCCAGCAGAAGCGGTGCAGGTTAATACAGTGAGGTATGGGATAGACATATACCTATTGTTACATTAGGAAAAATGGGCCGAATGGTTATCTGCTGTCCAGTTCTATGTTTCTATATCACTTCAATCGCCTTCCAGTGCCAGAAATAAAGTACCAGGATTTGCGGTACTGGCGGCTGGCACGGCTCTTATCCCGGGTCAATGCCTGTCCAATATCCTGCTGTAAGGAAATATGAATACTTGGAAGCTATAACTCTATCTGACAAAACATCGCTGACTCCCCCAACCGCTCTGCACAGCTGGAACGTTACCAAGAAACGGCACTCGGGCAGACAGGGTATCTGTGCATTCACTTACAGGCCAGGAGTTACCGAATAAACGGGAAATCTTTCCTTACCTCGGAAACGTCCGCCAGTAAAGACACCGATGTGCGATCTCACCCTGGAAGCCTCTGCAAAAGGGTGGGGCACCTTCCTTTGGGGAAGAGGCGGTGGCTGGAGAGACACACGGCACTGGGTGCGTCTGCTGTCAATCACCCGGACCACACCCACTGCAAGAATCCCACGGCCAGGCTCTACCGAGCGCAGCATCGCTTAACCATTTAACGTTTAAACGTACGGGGGCCGCATGTAAAGAGTAAGCGCGGATATCACCCACAGCAACTACGTTTATGCAGATGCCTCAAAGGTATTCCGGTATAGGCGAGGGGCAGACGGAGGCCGTTCCCGTGCTATCTATGGGAGGCGGCGGTTTAATAGGCAGAGGCCGGATGATATGGAGTGACGCGAATCATCGCGCGTGGAATTTCCTGAATGGCTCTCAATACAAAAATATAATTCACTTCTATGGGGTTTTCCATATAAAAGCTCTCACATTATGCTGCGTCTGTAGATATACCGGTAATACAGTCATCTGCGCTTTATAGAAGGGACTTGTAATTGTCATGCCAAGTTTCTATAATCAC
Source organism: Spea multiplicata (assembly GCA_009364415.1). NCBI lineage: Eukaryota > Metazoa > Chordata > Amphibia > Anura > Pelobatidae > Spea > Spea multiplicata. Next base: position 931,285 of record VKOC01000010.1, read on the forward strand.
ACGTATGTAACCAGCATCAATGGGGTTAATTGGATCATTGCATTTGTTGCTATGGCAATTAGACCACTCTTAAGAACTAGGCCCCAGAATAAATATTAATAACCCCCAGCTAAGTGGTATACAATACTCTTGTAATAAGATGGATGATATGGTGTGAAATGGGTATCCCGTACATACCCACTATCACCAAATACACCAAGTAACCTCGAAAGCACGCCATGAACCCAAAAAACACGCCATGAACCCCCAAAACACGCCATGAACCCGAAAAACATGCCATGAGCCCAAAAAACACGCCATGAACCCAAAAAACACACCAAGCCCTTCCTACCGACTCACTGCTCACCAGTTTAGAATACATTTTCTATTTGAACGAATAAACCAGCAGCTGCAGTCCCGTCATTCATCTCCTAAAACGCCTCTGTGGCATAATAAAAGTAATATAAACATATAAACATGTAATAAACACAAATATATTTAAATCGGCCACAAGAAAACTGCCATGAGACGAGGCCTTCCTTACGGATCTTGTTGTTGGCTGTTAGATGCGGGGTGCGGAACCAACCACATAACGCACTGAATCTACCCGAGAACCGTCCTATACTGCATGACACCCAGAACCGGAACCACCGGGTTCATCCAACTCGCTAGAAACACACAGAACAGCGCAGACCCCCTTCCCCAGATGCATCACTCACACCAGTAAGACCCCATAAACAGACGATGGAATACTTCGTTTCCACCATGTTTGTTTTTCTATTCTACTACAAAACTGAAAAAGAAAAAAACACCAACTATTAATAAACCTCCTCTTTGTGACATTTAGATATTATAATAAAACGAGTGTTTCTAGTAGAACCTAAAAAGTGAAGCCCTGCTAACCGTATCCATTCCGTACGACTGCTTTACCCTTCTCCAAATCCACCAGGGGTCAAATCACCTGCGAACGCACCGTTTAGTGAATAAGCCTGATAGACTAACCGGGTGAAGACAATAAATTGAGACATTATGAAACTGTTCAGAAGACAGAGATAACTGCAGACAAATAAATAAATAAAGCAACAAGTACACGTGGTTATCACACTTTAATCGCACACATTATTAACCCATTAAATGACGTAAGAAATGCCTTCAATATACATGAAGCAAAGCGCTGCTAGATGTTTCCTTGTTTTGTTACCACAGAGTTAATTTTAACAGCGCATGAAGAGACCCAACCCGGGAATAAAAACACAAGTTCTGCCAAATTCCCGATAATAAAATTCCAGATAAACCTTTCACCTTTACAAACAGCCCCAAAGTTCATTCTCGATACCGGGGAGCTTATTTAGGCCCAAACCGGCGCATAAACCACGAGAGAAAAAACAGCACTAACAGCATGAAAAATACATCGTTTAAGCAAACGGGTTTTCCTAGACCCCTAGGTATGGATAACCCATGAGCCGCAACAAAATCGCAAATAGCACAGAGCAGGGCGCTTATCGGCACAATATTCCCTTATAGCATAACATAGCTTTAATTGACACGATATAGATATAACACTGAACACTGTGGAATATGACGGCAATATAAAAATACACATGCGCAGGCTGGGATACAATGCAGATTGTCAGAGCCGCATCATTGCTCAATAAAATGAGATAAAAGCAAAAAAACCACACTTCCTCCGGTCAGACTAATGAGGCGTCGAATCCTCAGCAACTCAGCCAACTATCCTGTAACAGAAGGGTTAACGCAACAAGAGGCCGAGATGCTACTAGGCAACTTTAAGACCAAACCAGGCACTGGGCCCAATGTCAGGCCCTTGAAGGGGCCGAGAGAGGTTATTGACTATAATATCCAATATCCAACGGTCAGTGCCACAGGGCTGGACACGCGGTTAAACACAAGCTGCTACGATTCCACCCGTGGGGTAAACATTAATTGTTGGTAACGGAAACATTTGGAACGGATTACGAATCCTCCGTAAATTCTTAAAAACTTCTCGGGATCGGATTATTCCTTCCCATTATGATTCGTGCTCAGTCGGGGCTGTAGGGCCCAGCAGTGTGGAAAGTTTATTTTAATGAAGAATATTAACAGCGACAGATTTTGATCCAGGAATTATTCGGATTATGAAATTAGCATCCATTTACAATTCTGTTTGCCCGCCCTGGGATTATTATGGGACGTTGAGCTGTTGGTTGGAGATCCTAACGTCTGACTGTTTCCAGTAACCGGAACAATCCGGGACGGATGCATCCATGGAGACTTGTCTGGCTCTTGGCTAAAATGAATTGGACCGCACGCTGTATTAAATAGGTTTGTGTTATTTGTGTTATTTTACATCTTACAAGCGCTTCTGCGGACCTATTTTGGAAATCACTCGGTCATCCACCTGCTACTCAAATCACGTAATCGTAAGCACTTAGTAATCAGGCCTAAAGCCTGCTGCGCGGCGGCCCCTTTTATCCGTGTCTCGTAAGCCCGCACATTATTATGACATTAAGATTTGGGAGCGGGTTCCGCTGCTCGGCTCCGATAAGCCTCTCTCTCGGAACGTTTGCCATTTACGCGTCTCTGGTTCTATTCCGTTTATTGAATTTCAGGAGATTTATGCTTTACGAAAACCTTTCACAGCCTCTGAAACTCATCGCTGGAATATCCCGGTGCAGCCGAGGTGGACGTCCTCTGGATGCCGGCACTCGTAATGTTTCCGTTTCCCCAGATTAGATGGCTTATGTGATAAGAACGTCCCTGAGCCTTTATTTCACGGAATAGAATATCTGCTATAATTGTTTGTTTTTCTTGATAGCTTCCTTGTTATTTTGTGCACAGCCACAACTTGTTTTAAACTAATATTTTGCCAATTTACAAATGAATTTAACAGCACAGATTCCCTCGCTACAGTCTATCTCCTGAAAGCGTTACAGCTGCTTTATATATTATAGATTTATATTTTTAAGAGACATTTAAAGTAACATGCATTTTATATTTGGAAAAACACTCGGTATCTCATTGTCTTTTTGGTGCGTCCAGTAAAGTCACGTTTGGCTAGAAGGCATCTGCGGATCTAATTGAGCTCTCGTTTGGGTTAGATTTATCCTAAAATAAACCGCATGTAATGTTTGCTACCCAAGGCTATGGCAGGAGTGCGAGGCATGTAGTGATTTAGGGCAGCACTTAGCGGTTATCGCCCTCAGAGACAGAGTTCAGATTCAGGTAGTTACTCTGCTAGAACGGCATAAACTCTAAATCTCATTTGCCACCGGTTCCCCGAATCCATACATTACGCTCTCCACGGCGAATGCTCCGCGGCACACAGAATTTCTCGTAACCAAATTCTTTGCACAGCAGGTTTTATAAAGCGGGGGGGTTGTTTTATGAGACGGACACTCATTTACACCGAAGGCTTACACGCTATTCACTAATAAACTAATATATAATATACACACACAAAAGCACGCACACTGCCCCAAGATCATTTAACCCCGTGAAATTTAGATTTCATGTATTGTAATTTTTGCGTAGACTAACATCTTAAATACATCTCAGTTAAAAGGAGAAAATGTAAAAACCCCATAAACCACGAGCAGCTTTAAGATCTGTGGTACAGCTCAGGGGCTTGTCGCTCACGCTCACTCACACTCACACTCACACTCACACTCGGGATTCAGCCTGTAACATTCTGGCCTCTTAGTATACTTCCACAAAAGGTGCAGCTACAGCACACACCATGGGGACCGCCTCTCCCTTGTTCCTCCAATTGGGGGAGAGGGGTGCGCACAGAGGCTCCGCCCTTTTACAAAAGTACCTGGATAACGGATCCGATAGCGGGGAGAAGTGGATGGAGATCGGCAGGAGAACGAGAAGAAGAGTTGTGGATAAGGAGGCAGGGACACGAGAGTAGCCAGGAGAGAAGGTAGGGAGGCATTTACAGAGACCAACGAAAGCAAGAACAGTGGTTTTGACAGCTCCCCCCCCATTGGGTTCTCTTTTTTTTTTCAGGGGTCATCTTATAATTGAGCGAATGAGCGGCTAAACTCTCATAATACCAGAAATCCTGACGCCAGCCTAAATTAATTGTTAAGTAAACGCAACATGCACTTCATCAACATATTTGCTTTGTGTCTGGAGTATTAGACGCATTTAACAAATGTGCCTGAGTTTGGCCCCGACCAGAACGCTGCAATAAACGCTCCGTGTCCATCTTTCATCCTCTCAATACATTCTGCGCTAGCAGCGGGTGACACCGAGCAGCCGGGCCGCTAGACACGCTACCACGACAGACAGCGGAAACACCCCCTGCGCAGAAACGTGTGTGTGTGTGTGTGCGGGTCTGGGTATAATATATATATATTATATCTATATATGTATCAGATATATATTATATCTGTTCCTAATTAAAACTGTCCTGTTAATATAGAAAAACATTTATGAAAAGTATTCCCCCATATATATTAAATATTGACTTACATCATAGCTACATGTGTCTAATTGTGAGGTAGGCAGAAGAACGCATTAAAATATTTTTTATATATGTATATATAATGAAGACAATTTGTGTATGGCTATCGT
>VKOC01000010.1:935941-946503 GCA_009364415.1 Spea multiplicata
TCATTTGTAACTTGCGTTAAAAGCACAAAACTTTCAATTTACTCAATGAAAATATTTCAGGGTTCCACACACTGAATACACCTTTGTGTCACGATATATTATCGCTATTAATATCAAATTCTGCATTAAATACAAAAAATCTGACCTCGTCGCCCTTTCCTGCAGGTCAGTCCTATGAGATCCGCATGCTATGTAACTGGAAGGGATCAGTCGATATTGCTGAAAGTCGTAATCTCTTAAAGGTCAGTACCAAATAAACAAGTCGGTCTGTGAGTTTACGTATTTTTTCCCCCCAATTTAAACATGAATTCCAATTAATTTCTCTAAGAAACAGTCCTATCTCTTGTTAGGACAGAACTACAGCCGGGCAGCTTTATTTTAAACATAAATATGGAACAGAGTTCTACTTCTAGCTGTCTAAGGACCTGAACGTTGCTTCACACATGGTTATTAAAGACCTCTGAACCTTCTCATAGTCCCACGTACAGAAAGTCCCTGACTTAAGTAAGTTGATCGATTGGCAACTCTCTGCGCAGGCCAAGTTCTAAGTTTTATTCTATACTGTACTTTATGGCACAAGATTTTTCTGTAAATTCTACTTTTTTTTGTCTTTTTATACTTAGCTATGGGGTGTGGAAGAATATGGTAGAAACCTAATAATACCAAACTTATGTGTGGATATTTGTTCCAAAATCGGCTGAAATGAAGTGTAAATGTCATAGTGCGGGATTAAATGGCTGAATGTATATAACTATTTCTGTTCTCCTTCTTTGAACCTCACAGACGGTGGTCAGAGTGGTTTTTCACGACCGGCGGCTGCAGTACAGTGAGAGGCAACAGCTGGAGAGCTGGCAAATGAGCCACCCCGGGGATCGAATCCTGGATATAGGTACCCTTCGAATGTAGCCCTTTACTATGCTATATGTTTTTCATGAAAGGGATAGATCCATTAGCCATGCCGCTGGGATTTTCTGATTTTAAATCACAGAGGAAATTATTTAATCAGGTCACGTGAATTTGAAAATATCAAAAAACACTTAAATTCAACATGTGGACATTTTTAACACGTCTCTTGTGGTATTGCCGGTTCCAGATGTTCCCTTGTCTGTGGGAGTGATGGATCCACTTGTAAACCCCAATACTGTGAACACCTTTGAGTTCTTGTGGGACCCCAGTAAGAGGACCTCTGTGTTTATCCAGGTAAATGGGAGTAATGGGAGGAGGCTTGGAGGGAACACCTAAGTCTTGTCTAAGTAAAGTTGCAATGGCCATAGTCGGTACTTAAACTCCAATCGCTTACAGGTTAACTGCATCAGCACCGAGTTTACTCAGAGAAAGAATGGAGGTGAAAAAGGAGCCCCATTCCGTATCCAGCTGGACACCTTTAGGGCTGATTCTCAGGGGAGCTTCACAGAGCATCTCTACTCAGCCAGCTGTCAAGTCAAAGTATTTAAGGTGTGTAAACCTACGGCTGATCATTTCTACAACCCCTTAACCCCTGTACCTTTTTACGGGGCACCAACCATGCCTCACTCATTCTCACATCTTTACATTGATTGTCTTGTCTTCATTAGCCAAAGGGTGCAGATCGCAAGCAGAAAACTGACCGCGAAAAGGTGGAGAAGCGTTCAGCTCTGGAAAGAGAGAAGTTCCAAACACCTTGTGAAAACACTATCCTGACTGAGGTACCCGGGGATTCATATCACGCGATCTTTGTATACATGATGTATGGTGTCTGTGTGGGTTAGATCATGCTTGTCGTCTGTTTAATGTTACCTCCAAGACCTTCAGAGTAATTGTAGGCCACCGGGTGTTAATCAACTGCTGTTTCCATCAACCTCAACTGGACTTGATTGGTAAAGCTTCATGGGAAGTGCATTTCTCCAAAAGCCAAACCACAAGAGGTTTGCTTCACATCAATATATATATATATACATCCCCAGTCTGGAATCCCTTGTTTTGTGCAATCGAAGGATTATGTCGTTAATCAGTTTCATCTTGAATTTTAAAAAGCTTTTCAAAGAATGAATGGATGTGACCAGCCTCGGTCATACATGATTTTAGGACCCGTTAGCTTCTTCCAGGCACGTCCCTTACATACACATTCCTTCCTTTCCATAGTGTGCTCCTTGGCCGGAGACTGACACTTACAGGAGCCCCAACAGCACCCCTGGAGTGAGTTCTCCGCACCACTTTAAAGTATCCACCCCAGAGAGGTAAGTGGGACCCTCGTGCTCATTCAAAGGGCTGTGCCGGTTGAATTTTTTGGGCCAGGAACACTTGCTGAACAAGTGCTGCGTTTATGTTATTAAATCTTGGGAGGAAAAAAGGAAATGACAGATCTGCTAGGATTTATTTACTCAACACACCAGAGAGTGCAATTAATATTTTGTGAAAGGGCAATTTTAATACACATAGAGGTTTTATTTAAAAAAAAAATGCTTAATTATTTTAATTTTCCCATTGTTACTGCTTTCTGGCAACCAAAGTCTAAGCTTTCCATTGATTAAGAAAAATGCAATGCGATAAATGCCTAATTTGGGTATCTAGCAGTTATCTACCAAAAATAAGTCCCATGGTGCCACCAGGGCAGTAAAAATAAAGACATAAGCATAAGCAAGTGATGATTCCTGTTCATTTTCCTCCAGGAACTGCGCTTCCCCTGTCTGTGCGTCAGATAGTTCTACAGAATGTGCCGGCGAGGTGAGTACCATTAACCAGACACTCAGTGGGGCGGGGCGGCAGAGGATGATGTCACACGTGCGTATTAATAGATAATGATGTCATTTTTTCAAAAAAATGCCTAAATTGTGTGTTTTTAACATTCAATTTGTAGCCTTACCAAATGGAAATTATTAAAAACTCTACCCAGCCGTTATTTAAGGCACATTTTAGAAGGCAAGGCACTTTTTCCAAAGTGGTGACCACAAAGCAGAGGAACAGTCTCCCAGTAAAGATCTTAATAAAGTTTAATGGCCGACAGTACGAAATTAAGGAAAAAGAATAAGATATACATGAATGCTAAACAATAATATGCAATAACAAGGATCCTATTATTTACTTATCTCTCCCCAGAGTCTAAGTCCTACGGCCTCCATGTCCGACACCCAGCAGTGGCTGGTGAGAAACCGCTTCTCCAATTACTGCCGAACATTTTCCAATTTCACAGGTAACGAGGAGTGACGAGTTGGGTTAATTGGCCTGTAATGGATCTTGACAATTAGTGTTAATTGACTAAATGTGGTATTAATGTCTGCATATTACATTGTTTGGTTGAACCCTACTATTTAGGGTTTATTTTACAATTTGGTGTAGAATAATTATTTAGGTATAAATGACAGTGAGCTGATATCATGTAATTCACGTAAAAAAGCCACAATTTCATATTTCCCGGACTCCACCGGCAACATTAGGAACCATATTTCCTTACGTTAAGCCATTGACGTTTCTTTATCTCGTTCCCCCAAAGTATTGGGAGAGATATCAAACCTTTTTGCACACATTTTAATAGAGAATCAGATGGAAAAAAACTCTATGCTTTATAAATATCAGAGGTACCAAGTCTTAGATTTCTGTCCCAAAATTGTCTAACGTCCGGGGTGAGAAATAATCTAAAATTGTCTGTGTAGAGAAGGTAGAAGTCATGGTACATATTGCATAAAACATTGTTCTTAGTAGATGGAATCTGGTGCCGTGTTAAAATCATTCATGGATATTATTATTTATTGTTTAATATAGCGCCATCATATTACATAACTCTGTATAATATTGGAAACCGAATATATTGGTGGTGATGCCGTGCTAATGATTTTGTTAACGTTTTATTAGGAGCTGATCTTCTTAAGTTGTCCCGAAGGGACCTCACTCAGATTTGCGGCGTGGCTGATGGGATCCGTCTAAGTCACGCACTAACAGCAAGGTGAGTGAAGGCAACGTTACAGGAAAAGGGGCTCCCGGAGGGGATAAGGTAGCTCATTAAAGCTGGAAAGAGAGGATGGCGAAGGCCGATGATACTGTGTATCAGATGAACATTTTAACAACCATTGACAATGACAAGCATGCTTGTTGTCCTCCTTCTACTGCAGGTCTGTGCGTCCGCGTCTCACACTATACATCACTACAGAGTCTTCAGGGAAAACCCAGGACACTGCAGAAGCTAAACAGACAGGTAAGAGTTAATGGTAAATAAGGGAGGGTGACAATAAAACCCAAATAAGTCACCGTCTTTGATGGTTGTCTGGTGGCAGTGATGCATTCATGGGGACCAAAGGTTTAAGCCTAACCCGGGGGATCAGGTAAAGCCAAGTGGCTCCATCAGCCCTTTACCCCGCCCGTAACTCAAGTATCGTCCAATCAACTTCAAATAGTGATGTGAAACAACCAATGAAAAAAACTGCAAATTTCACTAATCTCGCCCTCCTCCCCCCTAGCCCTCTATCAGGAAATCTACTTAGAAGATGTGACTGCAGCCGAACTGACCAATAAGCTGGCAGATCTGCTAAGTGTCCCAGCAAATCACATACATCAGATCTCCAGGACCGGCCCACATGGAATTCACATCGCCCTTAGCGACACGGTCAGTTTCCAGCCAATGGCTGGGTTTATCTGAGTGCGCGCGCATTTCAACAACAAGCTGCGTCATTAAACCACATGAGCCTCTCAGCGTTTATAAGATTTGCCGCCAAAAAGTGATTGTGAGGAGGGGAGGAAATCTTTGCACCTCAGGCCTCCTTTCCAGTAGGCCATGGCCTGTTTATATAACAAATGACCGGCAGGAAGTTATTTCTTGAAGTGTTTCTCAGTTCCCGCCATTTTTGTTTCTGTAACAGTTCGGCCTATTTGCAGTGGTGAGGTAATCATCTCAGGCACAAGTGATAAAAATGACCAAGGGATGTGATCACAAGTTTGTTTAAGAATCAAATACGTTATTAATATAGATATTTCAGAGGCGTCCTCCATTATCCCATGAGGGACTCTAAGCAGTGGTGTTATGTGATTATAGGGCGCTTGTGTCGGTTTCCTGCAAATAGTTATCAGAAAACTCGGGAACTTTAATCTCTGGATGAAGGGCCACAATCTCAGGGTCACACAGTCTGGAGCGGACTCATATTCTATATTAATTTGATGATATCTAAGACTCCTAATTAGTGTTTTTGCTACCAGTATTTCAGCGTTGAAATCCCTTCTTGAATGCAGGTGACTTAATCAGGTGTCTCTTTAGATAACGACAAGTCAAGGTTGCAACGTGAACCAATGTTAGAGCCATGAAGCATCTTCATGATGGGCCATTAAAGGATTAATATTTAATGAATCTCAGGGTCATGTAGAAAGCTCGCCAGTATGGTTATCTGTTTCTGACTTGAGTCCCTCTCACCCTACAGATGGTCAGAAACATGGCAGATGAGTCCTGCTTCACAGCCACCCTACAGAAAAGTGAGTATCACTCGCATTCTTGTGAAGGAGTGAGGTATAGTAGAGACCCAACGAAAGATGTAAAATGGGTAAATTAAGTGCTATACAAGAAGGTGCATATCACACCTATATTTTGTATTTTTAAAAAATTCATTGCCGTTCCTCCGGTGTCCTGCACACCGCTTTTGCCACCAGCATGGACGGGGTATATAAACTCTACATGATGGGGATAACAGGCAAAAGCAAAAAAAACAGGTTAATTTAATGAGTTCGCCATGTTCCTCAATCGAAAGCTGCTCAGATTCCACCCCGATGGTGACAGTGAATCAAGCTTTTGCGTAGCTCCCACCGTGAAACCCAGGACAGTCGGGATGTGGCCCCTTAAGGCTCAGCGAAGTACTTCTTACTTCACACATGTGCAGAGCGCTAGTTATCCTCTTCACATATGTGCACGTGTTAGCGTTCGGGACTATCCCACCAGATATGGGTCAGTAGAGAGGTATGCTATGGAGTCTCGGAAAAAAAACCAACCTATTTTCTGTGTTTTTTCCCCCTTGCAGTACAAAATACAGATGGCTATCACTGCATCCTACGGTAACCTTGCGTTGCTACGCTGGACACGTCCCAGAGGTTCACCGCCATGGGGGAACGAAAACTAAAATGACCAATTTCTTTGTCTTTGCCACGGCATTCACCTTTTAATGTGATATATATTTACAAGCTGGGGGGGCTACAAATAGCAAAGACTGGTCATGTCTGTTAGGGTAGATGTCGGGGAGGGCAATAAAAAGGGATTTAGAAAGCACTCATTTTTGATACGGATTAAATAAATGTTTATTCTACTTTGTTCTGAGACCCATGGCCAGGATCTCCATGGTGTTCTGTATAAAATACAGGTTAAGACTGCTTTATATGGGGTGTAGATGTATATAAAATACATATGTAATACTACGCTGGAGGTCTTGGACAGCCATCTAACCTGCTAGATAATGTCATGAATATTAAAAATATTTCTGTATATATTTAACATGTAATAAATTATTGTTTTCTATGAATATCAGTCACTTGTTTAAAACTAAAGCGGAAACACCAGATGTTTAATAATATATAGAAATCTGCATTGTGCTGATTCAAACGGACCCAGAGACTGTTATCTATGTCATAGATTCCACCGCTAGGTTAAGTTACTTGGGAGATCTGAATCTGTACCCCACCGATAAACTAAATGGTGTATAGGCTTTATTTACTTAACTGTGAGTTAAAGTAACAAAAGTTTGGATGAAACAAATCATCCCCTAGCAAGTGATTTATTAAGATTTGATTCCCAATCAAGGCGTTGACCCGGCATAATTTGCAAAAGAAGATTAGGTCTGTCAATTGTTTATAATTGAGGATCACTTGATGACTCTCTGTGGATTAGAACTTCCATCGCCCCCAGCTAGGCTGATGGGGGTGCACCAGAAAAAGCATGAAATATGGAAAGGTTGGTGAAAAAACAAAGGAAATGAATCTTATGGCTCCTTTCGCCAAAGATTAGTGACGAACTGGCTGCACGAAAGGTGTCCAGGTGCTCCTAGTTAAATGCCCCTTTGTGGGGTATTTTGAGCTGGTGGGCAGCTACATGGTCCCAAACGAGACAAACTTAGAAAATAAAATGTTACAATTTCAAGTTTAGAAAAGGTAAAAGGGAATACGCATGTTCCATTTTCTGAGTTTAAAAATATATATAAAAATAAGATTTTAAAATATACAAATTTCGTAACATTTAAAACGAATGATGTCACCATTATATCATAAAGGGAACCGAAAAAAAGAGTAAGATAAATAAACCCATTCCATGAAGCTCCCGTGACCCCGTTCTGTGACTTTACGTGGTCTTCAGCTTCATGGCCGAGTTGCTGCTGTTCCTAAAAGCTTCCACTTTCCAACAATACCACTTACATTTACCGCTGGAATTTCCATCGGGGATTAAATAACTGATTTATTGCAAAGGTGGCATCCAATCACAGTACCACGATTATGTTTACTAAACTCTTCACAACGACCCATTTTTTTCATAAATATTTGTAAATGCAGATTGCATTGTTTTTATACACATGTGGCAACCGTGTTGTCCGTATAGCGTAGGGCCTGTATTCTTTTTAGACCACTTATTAAAGTGGTCAAGGGTTTACTAAGTTCGAAATCTATGGGTCATTAATCGTTTCCAATCCTTCTGGATAGAATTTACACAGCAATTACATAAGTACAAATTACTGTAAATGGTTGGCGCTATAACAAAAAGTTATCATCCTCTCTGGGGATTTCATTGCAGCCCTTCAAAATCATAATGAAAGGAAGATGATGGTCCTCCGTACAAATTATGCTTTTGATGATTTATATCACAACTAAAAAAACATTTGAAGAACAAAAACAGAACATTTAAGGATATTAACAACTGATTGATGGTTGTCGGTGTGGAATTCTGTTGTGGTATTCGCTCAGATTTGACATTTCTCTTTTAATATAGGCATACACAATAAAACTTGGATGCACGCGTGTGCGCACGCACGCACGCACGCACGCACGCACACACACACACACACACATAGAAGCAGTACATAGCCAAACAAAAACTTACTTTTTTTTTTTTTTTAATTTTTACTCATGTAATTGGCATCATTATCACATCCACACGAGTGTGAGGAGGGAGCTCCCCATAATATCATTAAAATTATATTGTACAAAGTCTATATATATTTATACATTTATATAATATAGATTTTTTTGTGGTTTTCTTTGCTTGCTTTTTTTTCTTTTTTTTTTTATTTGTGGGGAATGCGTTACGAGGATCTGGAGACAGTAAGGAAACGTACCATCCCTTTGTTGAAAGGAGATGGGATATGGTGGGTGGAGGACATCAAAAAGGTCCATTGAGTACAGCGGAATTTGATTTCCTGAGTCCGTACACAAATACCCCTCTGCCGTCGAACAATCTCAAAGAATAAAAGCGTCCCGTGCCTCTTCCCTAATTCAATTGTGAGAAGCTTAGAGATGGTAAGATGACCACCCTCTCTTCCAAAGTACGACAAAACACGTGTGCCTCTTCAATGTAAGTACATCTCATTTAAACAGGCTATGGGGAGACGGTGGAGCAAGGAGCAAGGACCCAAATGTGATGACTTCTCCCTCCTCTTCTTAGCAGCTGATCCTCTGCTTTAAAGACTGATTAACTTCTGGAGTGCTATAGGATCCCCCCAGCTGTCCAAGTCACTTTCCAACAGTCTTTTTTTTTTTTTTTTAAAATAATAAAAAAAAAATTAAAAAAAAATATTGAAGGCTCACATACACCACCACATTTTAAGTGTAGGAGAGCACTTGAAGGGAGGACATTCTCCACTCCCTTTCCCCACCACCCTAGTCGCATTGTGCGTTCGGTCATAAAGAGTCCATCTGGAATCCCACACAGGAAGGGAGAAGAAGGTGGCCAAGAAGTCTCTTTTCTCATAGAATGGCACAACATCTACAGAAACGTTGCCGGCTGCCTCCCACCGAGGGAGGTGGAGTGACCGGCGCAAAGTAGGCATGGACTTTAATATTTGGTAGATGTGTCTGAAAGAGAAATGGAAGCAATAGTAAAGACACAATATAGACAGTTTAACTAAATTTATAAATTACAACGCAGCAACATGTGCCCAAAGAACAATGCTATTTTCTTCTCACCCGTAGCCTTTTGATGCCCGCTCGCGTAATCTGTTGACAATCGTACAGCTCGATCCGCTCCAGACTCTGGCAGCTCTTGAGGTGCTCCAGGGACGCATCGGTAATTAAAGGACAATTGTCCAGCTCGATTACCTCCAGTCGGTCGTGGGCACATGCCCCATTTCCAAGATGACGTATTCCGTCATCTGTGATCAACTCACAGTGCGACAGACTCTGCAGAGCGAAAAGCTCGGTTACAGGAATTTCCACCAATATTATCATGAAGCTATTTACTAAGTATCTGTACTTCTGAGCACAGGACAGGTCACTACTGGTTAACCCATTTCCTACGATCCAACAATTCGACTAATAATCAATGCCTTCCCAGGTATGAGAAGTGTCCTCATCAGCCAATCAACCCCATACAGACACAGCATCTAGTCTTGTGTACCACTGCAATTCTTCTAACGCCTCCTCTTATACCCCAATATTCGATACTTACCAAAACCTGCAGTCTCGGACAGTGTATGGAGAGCTGGATAAGAGTGCTGTCTGTGATCTAGCACAAAACATGTTAACAACATGTTACAAGGGGAGACAACTTGGAATCCACACCCAACACTAGCGGAAACGTTCAATGGATTAATCCAAGCACAGAATGTCTCACCTGGACGCACTCCTCCAGATCCATCTTCTCCAGCTCATGGCAATTCTGCAGGAAAGAGGAGAGTTAAAAGCTGGAGTGGAGATAGAGACAGATAGGGATAGAGACTAAAAGAGGGGAAAAAATCCTTACTTTGGCTAAGGTGGTGAAACCCAGATCTGTCAGTTGTGAGCATCTTGCCACTTCAAGTATTCTGTTTAAGATGAAGACGTTTTTATTTTAAATGAAAGCCTTACAATCCAACCCCTATGTAAATGATCGTGCACATAATCATTTGTGTAAAGTACCCCGTTACACCGCATGCAAACTGCGGCATGAATTGCTTAGCCGCGGATTCCCATGGGCACTGGCAATAGAGTCCGGGAGTACGTCAATGGTTGTTTTAATTGCGAATTTATATTTTCATTAGCACTTTCATTCTACTTAATGGGAGCAGCAGCAGCGCATATGCTAACAGAACACTGATGATAGAACATACATGTAATTCATTCCCGCAACCCCCCTAATACAGGAGTGCTACAAACTGTGTTTTATGGTAGAGATAGTCAGATGGAGAAGCAGCATTATTCATTACGTCTGATTTTTAGTTCCAATAATTTAATAATGCTTGCGCTGATTTGCACTCTTTAAAATGTACCAAATATGTGCAAAAAATGGGGGACAATACTGTCCCTTTAAAGCTATAACTTCTGTAGTCCTTGGCTTCATCATAAGTATCCCAAGGGTTTCATATGTCACTATTAGTAAATTCTGTCTAGGATAACCCAAACAACTAACAAATCAGCCACTGGATGAAAGGAAAAGT
>VKOC01000010.1:950590-979999 GCA_009364415.1 Spea multiplicata
GCGCGGCCCGGCGCTTACTTACCTTGGCTGTGCGGTGATCCGTCCGGCTTCCTTCCCTCAGCTCCCCGCTGTTTCCACTGCTGTTCGCTGTTTCTAGACGCCGCGGCTCGGCGTCTCAGCGTTTTTTAAAGATGGCGTCTCTGCTTTTCCGGCTCGGTTCGCCAGGCATGTCCGGTATGCGTTCCTAGCCTCGTTTTCGTTCCAATTCAAAATTTTGGCGCCAGATTTGCTGCTGTTGCAGCTTGTAGCCTGATTTGGAGCTATTTAAGCGGTGTGGTGAGTTGACAATGGGTTATTATATATTTTCTGACGGTGCTGTTGCATTTTGTCTGATTATGTCTGCTCCAGATAATTCTGAGCCTCCCTCTGTTGAGGAGAGACCAAAAAAGGCTTTAACTAAATCTAAACATGCGCAGTGTTCTGGTTGTCACAGGCCTCTGCAGGATGCTAAGAAAAAGCTCTGTTCCGCCTGTCTAAAGTCCGTTACGGATTCGGAAGCCTCTGGTGGGAGAGAGTTTTTAGCCTGGCTTAAGGAGGAGATGCAATCCACCTTTTCGGCTTTTCGTCAATCGGTTCCTGCTCCTTCCCATCTTCCGGCAGTTCGGGAACCATCGCTCCTGGGTTACCAGCAGTTTTCTGACTCCGAGTTTGATTATCCTGAGCTGGAGGAATATTCTTCTGAGGAAGGTGAAATCCGAGAGGAAAGTTCCTATTTGTTCCCGGTGGAAGAAATTGATACTCTCATTTCTGCGGTAAAGTCTGCCATGAACTTGGAGGAAACAGCGACACCTAAGAAGGATCACTTCTTTGCCGGCTTCTCCAAGCAGTCACCTTCTTTTCCTGTGCACCCTGCCTTATCCGACATCATTAAGCAGGAGTGGAATCATCCAGAGAGGAGGGTTAACCTGTCCAGGCGGGTGAAACGCCTCTTTCCGTTTGAGGAGGACTTTGAAAAATTTTGTGCAACTCCGCTGGTTGACACCGCGGTGATGAAAGTTTCCAGAAAGACTGCCTTGCCACTGGAGGATGGCTCTCATTTCTCGGATCTGATGGAAAAGAAGGCTGAAGCAGCCGTTAAGAAATCTTTTGAAGCTTCCTCTGCTGCTTTTAAACCTGGCATAGCATCTGCCTCAGTGTCTCGAGCTGTTAAAATCTGGCTGTCACAGATCGAGGAAGAGGTTGCGGCAAAAACGCCTAGAGAAACTATCCTCAAGAACATTGCTGCTCTCAAATTGGCAGTGGATTTTCTCTGCGATGCCTCGGTTGAAAATGTCAGGATGTCAGCCAGGGCCTCTGCACTTTCGGTGGCGGCCAGACGGGCCTTATGGCTTAAAGCCTGGGGGGCTGACAATGCCTCAAAGAACAGACTGCTAAATATCCCTTTTAAAGGAGGGTCTCTGTTTGGCGAGGAGCTGGAGTCCCTGCTTGAGAAGACGACTGGTGATAAACATTGGATGCCTCTACGCAGAACTGCTTCCAGGAGGCGGCAGTCCTTTCGTCCATACTTTCCAGGCCAGTCCAGGGGTTATGGTTCCGGTTTCTTTCGCCCTGCGAGGGAGCATGCCTTCCGGGGCAGATTCCATCGTGAGAGGGGTAGACACGACAGGTTCGCCTTCCCCAAAGCGGCCCAGGATCCCAAAGGTTTTGTATGACTCGTCAGTCATCCCAGTGGGAGGAAGACTTCGGCATTTCGTAGACTATTGGTTCCTCATCACCAAAGATTCCTGGGTGAGATCCATCATATCCCAGGGTTATCGACTGCAATTCGAAAACAAGCCTGCAGACCGGTTTTTGATCTCCCACCTTCCTCAGAACCTGGAACAGCGGGGATTCCTGCTGTCTGCTGTCCATCAGTTTGTGCATACAGAAGTCCTTATTCCTGTGCCCCGGCAGGAACAGGGTCAAGGAGTTTATTCTCGGGTCTTTTTGGTTCCAAAATCACCAAAGGGGTTTCGTCTCATTATAGACCTACGTTTCTTGAAACGTCACCTTCGTTTCCTAAGGTTCAAGATGGAGACCATAAGATCAGCACTGGACTCTCTAAACCTTCAGGACTTCATGGTCTCTATAGACCTAAAGGATGCGTATCTTCATGTTCCTATGCATCCCTCCCATCATCGGTTTCTGCGGATAGCTATTCCTTGGGGTTCAAGAATCAGTCATTTTCAATTTCAAGCCCTGCCATTTGGACTGTCTCCAGCCCCCAGAGTGTTTACAAAACTCCTCTCAGTGGTGGTGGCCCATTTCAGACGTCAGGGCATTTCAGTCATCCCTTACTTAGACGATTGGCTGATTCACACGCATTCAGCGACTCTCCTTCAGTCTCACCTTTCCCGGGTGGTCCAGACGCTTCAGGATCTCGGCTGGATTCTAAATTGGGAGAAGTCCCAGTTAGTTCCTTCTCAACGATTGGTGTTCCTCGGCCTTCGCCTGGATTCCTGCGAAGGAAAAGCTTTTCTTCCTTCGAGCAAGATCAGCGGTATTTATTCCCTAACCTGCAAGGTGCTTTCTGCACGAAAAAGTCCACTAAGGCGGTGTGTGTCTCTTCTCGGCAAGATGACTTCAGCAAGATATGCAGTTCCCTGGGCCCTGGCTCACATGAGGGTCCTTCAGAACCATATTCTTCATTTGATGGAAAAAAACCCATTCGCCCTGGACAGACTGGTTCGTCTTCCTCCGCATGTCAAGGCATCCCTCTCCTGGTGGCTCCTACGAGATACTCTGGCCTCGGGAAGACGATGTGCCTGGTCATCCAAGGAGCTCCTGACGACGGACGCAAGCAGTACAGGCTGGGGGGCAACTTATCGGGACGACTTTGCTCAAGGTCTCTGGTCGCCTGCCACTCAGCTCCTACCCTCAAACTGCCTGGAGCTGCTGGCGGTGGAGAATGCTCTTCATCACTGGGAAAAGCATCTCTTTGGCGGCAACATCCTGCTTCGTTCCGACAATCGGGCGGTTGTCGCCTACATCAACAAGCAGGGGGGTACAAGAAGTCCTCGCCTACTGCGTCTAGCTCTCAGGATTTCCTTTTGGGCAGAATCACGTCTCATGACTTTGTCTGCGGTTCACCTTCAGGGGGCTTTGAATTCCCAAGCCGACTTTCTAAGCAGAACCCCCGTTCAAAGCCACGAATGGGCTTTGCATCCGGCAGCCTTCCACATGATTGTCCAACGGTGGGGAATGCCCGAGATAGATCTCATGGCCTCCAGGGACAATGCTCAAGTTCCGGCGTTCTTTTCTCTCAATCCTCGGGACCAGCCTTTGGCTGTGGATGCCTTCGCTCAGACTTGGAGTTTCAACCTCGCCTATGTTTTCCCTCCATTGCCTCTGATATCCAAGGTTCTGCAAAAGATCAAGTTCGACCGGGCATCAGTTATACTGGTTGCCCCGGACTGGCCCAGACGTGTCTGGTACGCGGGCCTAGTCTCACTCAGCCACGCACCACCCCTACGGCTCCCGGCCTGGGAAAACCTGCTTCACCAGGGTCAGTTCCTTCATCCAAATCCTGCGGTATTTCAGCTGACGGCTTGGAAGTTGAACGGAGAATTCTGAGGTCTCGAGGCTTCTCTGAGTCGGTTACGGAAACTCTTCTGCGCAGTCGTAAGAAGGTCACATCCCTCAGATACATTAAAGTGTGGAAGAAGTTTTGTAGCTGGTGTGGATCCAGGAATATTCTTCCTTCAGAGTGTTCTCCAGCTGCTATTCTGGAATTTTTGCAGACGGGGTTTGACCATGAACTTCAGCCTTCTACCATCAAGGTCCAGATTGCTGCCATTAGTGCTTTACTTGGCTTTGATTTGAGTTCTGTTCCAGTCATCAGGCGTTTCTCCAAGGCTATGGTGCGTATTCGTCCTCGCCCTGTCTCCAAGATGGTTCCCTGGGACCTGAACCTGGTCCTTCGCAGGCTCATGTTGCCACCTTTTGAGCCTCTTCAATCAGTGTCCCTACACTTGTTGTCTCTGAAGACGGCCTTCCTGGTGGCCATTACCTCTGCGAGGCGCATCAGTGAACTCCAGGCCCTTTCTATGAAAGAACCGTTTCTGCGTTTTTTTCCGGATAAGGTCATCCTCGCCTTGCCCCCGGAATTCTCACCCAAAGTACAGACGGCGTTTCACAGGGACCAAGAAATTGTGTTGCCTACGTTCTTCTCGTCCCCTCAATCGGCAGAAGAAGAAGCGCTCCATACGTTGGACTTAAAAAGATGTCTTTCTATTTATCTGGAACGCACGCAGCCTGTGCGCAAATCATCTAGTTTGTTTGTAGCCTCTTCTGGTCCCAGTAGAGGTCTTGGCATTTCTAAACGTACGATGGCGAGATGGATTGTCTACTATCTGTTTAGCTTACACAGCAGCTGGCGGGGTTCCCCCTCCGGGGATTCGTGCCCACTCTACCCGCGCAGTTTCCACTTCATGGGCTGAACGATGTCTTGTCTCGCCTGAACACATCTGTAAAACGGCTACGTGGGGATCTCTAAGTACTTTTGTTCGACATTATAGACTCGATCAGATGGCTCAGGAGGATGCCCTGTTCGGTCGTACGGTTCTTGGGGCGGTGTTTTCCCCCTGAGTTTCTTTGTTTCCCACCCTTCTTCTTTGTTATATCTCTCATAGTGTCACCTGGGATGGCAGGGAAACATTAAGTTCTACTTACCGAGAGCTTCTTTTCCCTGCCAATCCCTGGTGACACGTTTTGTTCCCTCCCTTCCTTTCAATAAATGTTTGTTTTTGCAGCGATTCTGTTTTCCTGTGTGGTCTTTGATATTCACTGAGGGTGTTAGGAGGGGAGGGGCCTTTTAAATGTTTTGAGTCCTGCCCTATCTCAGGTACGGAGGAGGAGTCTCTCATAGTGTCACCAGGGATTGGCAGGGAAAAGAAGCTCTCGGTAAGTAGAACTTAATGTTTCTGATAAAATATCATTAACATTGATTCTTTCCCTGAATTTTCTTTAATAAAGTAAAATCAAGTAGGTTAGATGGGATGAATGGCTCCTATTTGCAGTCACCTATGTTTCTATGCCAGTTGGCTTCAGCACCCGCTTGAGGGATAATGAGACCTCCATGCATTGAGTGCTCCCAATGATTTCAGGGGGGGTCCTTCTGCTACTTCTGACCAATCAGTGGTGATCATTAGAGGGTGGGAAGCTGCAGCTTCAACAGGTTATTTTCTTAAAACCTCTCAAAGTAATGTGCGTTCATTCACATCCCAATAAATCACTTTTATAAATATATAAGTGAAAAGTAGAAAAAACATTCAAAAGAATTAAGATTAGCAAGGCCCGTCAATAAATGTGTGGTGTTAAACCATAAGTCTATACCATGAGTCTATACCCACACATGAAACGCACCGGGAGGAGTATAAATTCATACGTTTATTTCTGATTCCCTGAGCGACGTGCGTCATAAAGCTGACTTGGTGAAGGTTGGATTATATGTTGCGCGTGGTACGTTCGCTGTTACATTAAGATTTTTTTCGGAAAACTTTTCGTTAGTAGACGGTAAGGCACACTGTTGGAACAGATTGGTTCGTTGTTTCACATCCCTTCCATGATTGTGGCGGAGCGCGTTGCTATTATTTGAACGTTCCTAGCAGAGAATCCTGGTTTCTAGGGTTACGTTTCGCAGAGCCGTCCAAAAAATGTTACAGAGTGGGCTGGAAATCTCAACGTTTGTTTGCAAATGAGTTGGACATTATAGAAACAATGATGGATGAAGTGGCTCTACCTGGGATCAAACAAGTAGGTTCCCAATCTCTGGAGATCTCTTGGAATTAAAAGCTGTCTCTCTGACATTTTCTTGAATATTGTGCCAAACGAACGCACGGAAGAGATGACCATGAGGTGAAATGAAACCTACATTTAGTTTGTAGTCTTTATATGGTTCAGATGTAGACCAAGTGGCATACCAGGCAAGAAATATCTACTTTCTACTCTATCGAAACATAATTGTGACTTTTTTGGCCGTAGAACAGTCATATTCACCAATGGCTGTGAGCTCTTGGCGTGGAGACACATCAGAGATGGAAAGAGACGCACATGGATCTTGGTTTAGTCTTTAGCAAAGTGTCACGGGCTGGGACCATCTTGGACCCAACTTAGGAAGAGAAGCTGGTGCCTCCAAGTTTCACAAACCCAAGGCAGTTTAGGGCAACAGAGAAGTGGAACAGCCCTTCCGCAGAAGGGGTAGAGGTTAATACAGCGAGGGTATTTAAACCAGCATGAGATAGACGTCCGCTCAAGGGCAAGATAAAGCTTGAGGCTCTGGCAGCAGGAAAATGAGTTTATTGAATGACTTTGTTATGGAAACATTTACAGGATTCTGATCTATCCGGCGTTATTTCTTGTTGCTTTATCCAATATCTCTCTCGGTGACCAAATCAGCTGCTGTTCAGATGAGTTAAATGACAGCGTGAAGCTTTTGTTCACTTCTGTGAGTCAAGTTAATGATTCAGCTCATCAAACGTACTTCTTCCTGTATCCGTTATTCACACCGATCTCTTTTTTGGTTAGGACGAAAATATAAATGTTACAGAGAGAAATTAAATTTCATGAACAATAGTTGTAACTTTACAAATACAAGACTAAAGTGATAATAATACAATCATCGTATTAATCGCAGAATAATCTGTCCTGCAAAGCAAGAATGAAAAGGCGAACAGTTAATTCAAGTTCCTACCACTACCCCTATAAATGCAACACAATGCATGTCAGCGCTCAGACCATACGCACCGCATTAAATTGGTTGTCCCAGAAGGAAGCCTCTTCTAAAGCTGATGCACGCAGTTTGAAGACAGCCTGATCCCCATTATGCACTTGCAGCCCCATTATGCACAGCATACAGTTAGCCAGACGTAGATGTGATGCAGCGCAGCTCATAGTGAGCGTAAGCACAGTGAGCCGGACGTGATGTGTGTTATACAATAGACACATTTTTTCGGTTAGTCTTTTTTGAGCAACAACTTTCATTCCCTGCCCATTCGGTTCGGCCATAATTTGAGAATGAAATTTGGTGCCTGCATTCTCATTCTCTCTTTTTTCTCTTTCTCATGCATGCTTTTTTTAAATTTGGAGATTTATCACACCGTTTTTTTATGATGTCCTAATCTATTTATATGATAAGGGGTGTTGCAAGAAGGAAGTGAAGACCGATAAATGCTGTGGCCATACACAATGCGATGACATCATATTTCCGGTCTTTATTTAACCATCAAATGGATACAGTAAGCAAATGCACGGTCAATAGACGTTCTTCAAAGTGAATGCGAGTGAATGTCCTTCGGTACAGATCATTCTAAAAAGACAATTGACTGATGTAGTCTAGTTAAGAATATTCACATGAAATGTATTTCAAGGACTCGTTGAAGATGTTAAACTGTATCCAAACCCGCAGGATAAATACATATTAGACAAACACTAAACTAGCGCCCAGCATCACCTCCCACGTCACCTCCTACACAGCACTTCTCGTTATGTATCCGCGATTTATAAAACAGAGGTAAAGGTCTGAGCGCATAAATAGAAACATAGAGTGCAATTATGTTGTGTTTATACCGAGACATGCACTGTAGCTTCTGTACATGCGTGTAAGAATATATCATGTAAACGCATGACATAAAATGCCCAAATCCGCTTTATTATATGTTTTTCCCAGCTGTGAGAATAAAGTGCATCTGGGATCAATACGTCTGCTCCTGACAGACATCAAAATCTGTTCCTGGCGTCCTGCAGCTTATTACATATTACGTTTTAGGATCCCTGAGCTTGGTGATTCAGAGGAACTGATGTCATTGTGTCATGGGGTATGCAGTCTGAATGGAAAGGAGAAGAGGAGGGCTCTGGGAAGAGGAGGAGGAGGAGGGAGCTCGATGATACAGCAGGACAATACGAGCCAGACCTGACCATAACAAGGAATGTGGGGCAGGAGAGAGAGACGGCACCGCATCATCTGCATTGCTTGGAGTGGGGACTGGATTCTGGCAGTCTGGGACAGGGGCTCGTCTGCAGGTCAAGGCTAGAAATAGGCCCCCAGGCTTCATCTGTACATCAAAGCACCGTAGGGTCAGTGAGTATCTGCACAGCCACACAGGTGTTTTAGGAATAAAAAGGGAAGAGACCCCAATAGAGAGGCAGAGTCTGGGACAGGGTCTCATCTGACCTTAGGGCAGCTTGTGTTGTCCTCATCACTACTGTGGACGGCCCTTCTTTGTGGAACACTGCCGTCCTCACAGGGCGCCAAGTGCAGAGGGATTTACGCCGCTTGGCTTCTCCCCCTGCGCCTGGCCATGGACTCGGTATTTAATGATGATATCAGCATCATCACACAAGAGGCGCTTGCACAGGACGAGGAGGAGGACGAGGACTGGGTGGACAGCCCCAACACCGACCAGTCTGGGGACATGTGTTCTGCATCCCATTTTGCCCTTATAACTGCATACGGTGATATCAAGGAACGTCTCAGCGTGCTGGAGAAAGAGAATGCAACTCTGCGTCGGAAATTGAAAGTCTATGAGATCAAGGTGAGCAGAAGCAAAGTAGCAGATCCACATGAGGTCAGTGGTCCTGTAACAGAGCAGCCAGAGAGCCTGGAACCCGATAGGGTCAGAGGTTCTGTGAGAGAGCGGCGAAGGGTTCTGGACTATTTTAGGGTAAGAGGTCCAGTCCTGTAATAGAGCAGCAAGAGCACTGGCTTACTATAGTTGTGTTGTTACGGTCTCTATCATTATTCTGTTAGGTGACACATTACCCTTTATTTGATCCGTACCTCCTGGTGCTGATATTGTTACTTATTTTGAAATTAGAAGCAAAGTGTACTGGCAGGCTATTCAAGTATCTTGATAATAATCTTTGTTAGACACACATTACCTTTTTACACCACTTAGTTCTCTTCTACAGATCTCATCTTTGTAACGTTACATATTTTTCTATGTTGGATCATTACCTTTATTGACTCCGTTTTATTTGGGGCCAAATACGGCAAAAGCCACTTTTCTTATGTTGATATAAATAGAGAATTAAAAGAATAAGAATAGAATAAGCAGTAATTGTGCATAATAATGGTTTTTAGCTGACTGACCTTGTGTGAGTCTCCTTTCATTTTAACGGGAAGTGAAATCTGAGTCTAAATCCTCAGGAGAACCCCTTGATATCAATTATTTAATGTATTTATTATTACATCTGAATTAACTCCCTTATGAATCCAGCGGACCCTCAACTAGATGAAGGTGAGAAGAGACTCACACACAGCAGTGACTCATATGAAACATGCATGTGAATTCATATCAACCAATTTTAAAGACAAAATGCAATATTTTCATTCAAGGCTTCCTACGACCAAGAATACCCGAGGCTATCAAACTCTCACTATGCGATTAGAGAAGGAAAGATCTCAATTAGTGGCATCCTGATTTCATGGCTTTTAATCTTTATTCACAGTACCCGATTATCTCGGAGTTTGTTGATGATCCCAACTTTTCTCCTTATGACTCCAAGGAAAATTCCTTACTGAGGACGGAGGATTTCCAGCGTGAGGTGAGTGAAAACTTTCCGGACTGTTTACAGAAAAAAGATGGCGGAGGGAAGAAAATGAAGAGAAAAGGCTTGGGGATGGAGGATTTAGAGTAGATAGAATGACAGAAAGCTGTACTAATCATGTTCTGAATAGGGCCATAAAAGAGTTAAAAATGAATCAACAAAAAGAGGAATTAGTAAATGATAAATGATTCTGAGAAGGGGGGGTAATTAAAGGGACCATCATGCTATGGTAAGTAAGGAAATAAGAGAAAGAATTGAGATGGAACACGAGCAGGGCCCTCTTGTCCTTCAGCACCCGTATGTTTAATGTCTGTTAATGATATTTACATTGTCTTATTTCTATTCACTATACCCTATTGTAACCGCGCTATATGAATACATTTAATGTAATATATGATACAGACATCATATAGTGAATTCCGATTGACCCGGCCATGATCTGCCCCTGTATATATGGTTTGTGATGGTGGAAGAGGAGTTTGATGGCCATGACTGGCCGCTCTATCTCCATTATTTATCACAAAGCCACAAGGAGCTGACGATCTGTAGGAACGCAGAACCTTCCGTGTTTCAGCACCCTGGAGAGCGGCGTGACCTGGAGAAACAGACGGATGCTTTCCTCCGGCTCTGATCTCTTCCTACTTACCGGTTCTGTTACCTAAAATGATTCAGCCAATACCTAGAGACTAATATAACGGACAATTCCATTAACCCTTGTTTAGCTGAATATCCATCTAATATTGGTTTTACAGCCTTAATTAATAAATGCTTGCTGCAGGGATCACGCGTGCGGCAAGGTCTGGTTGTACAGGTGAGAAACGCTCAAACAATTGCGTGTTATTTTCACAGATCTCAGACCATAGGCTACATTTCTGAAACTGTGACAATATCGCTTTCATTCACGGATGTGCAGCTTGTGTCCCAGCTTTCATCTTTCTGCCAGTATACGTGCGGCTGAACTTAACAGGAGTGGAAGTTCATGGCAGCTGGGAATTGATACCCTGCCGTATCTCTGGTTTTAATTGTATTCTGGATTTATTACGATACTGCTGGCCACGTATTGTTCAAAATTACTGTGCGAAACTTACTAGAGTGGCGAGTGAAGTATAATAGTGGTCCTACCCATCGGTATTTACCATACTTTGGTGCTGTGTAATATGCAGTTAAATCGATGACATCACTTGGTAGATTCATTTGATTACAGGATGTTTTCTACTCATTGGGAAAAAACATCAATCAATGCTATGAAAGGTCTTTTTGTACTTGTAAGGAACTTAAAGCATGGACTTCAGGACCTGTGACTTGGGTGTGCGTTGTGTATCGTGCATTGTGTAAATCTAGGGGCTGTATAGATATATATATACCGGTATATACCGTATATATATATAGATCTGCAGGTATGTTGCTGGTCATGGGAACTACTGATTTGTATTCACAGATTCAGAAGGAACAAGAGAACGAGGAACAGCTGGGAGAGATGGTGCGAGCCTGCGAGAAGATGTGCGCTGAGAGGAGTGAGCTGCACGAGGAGCTAAATGAAATGGTGAGAAATGAGCAGAGATTTCCATCAAATGGTAGGCGTTTGATAACTTCCTAGCGCATTCCTCCATTTATATAATGTATACGAGATAAATGGACGCATTTTGTCCACGCGGCGCTTTTAATCTCTGTGGCTGGGATAATGAAGTCTATATGTTTATGGTTATTATGGTATCAACGCAATTTGTGAACTGTTTTTTAATGTCTTCTATAACTGCTATGGGGCTACTCCTTT
This sequence comes from Spea multiplicata, assembly GCA_009364415.1. Classification (NCBI taxonomy): domain Eukaryota; kingdom Metazoa; phylum Chordata; class Amphibia; order Anura; family Pelobatidae; genus Spea; species Spea multiplicata. Next base: position 961,890 of record VKOC01000010.1, read on the forward strand.
TACACTTTAATGTCACCCCGGTCGATACAGAAAGGCCTTGTTCTGAGCCACGTAGCCCATATCCAGTCCCTGGAGCAGCAGCTGCAGATGTGCAATGAACCCCATCCCTTCCCAGGGTCTGCTCTCTCGGATCCAGACATGCAGTACCTCTCTCTACACCCCGGGTCAGGCATGCAACACGGTAAGACATTCAATGGTGAGAATTAGAGGCTTCGAGAGAGCGGTAGATAAATGGAACAGCCTCCCAGCAGAAGTAGTAGAGGTTAATAAAGGTTAATACAGTGAGGGAATTTAAACATGGATGAAATAGGCATAAAGCTATCCCAAATCCAAGGCTTTGTTTAAAATGACACAGTGCAGGATGCCCTCTTTGATGCTTCAAAGGGTGCTGCTAACACAAATCCATGTCTGCCCTACTGACGAAATATTTGAAGGTGCGTAGAACGTGCTGATGCCATCACTTTACACGATTACTAGCCTGATTATTCATACAGTTTACATTTTACATGATTGTTAGCAGTGAGGGTCAGCTCTGTGGGCGATATCCATATATTGTAGCGTTAGCAGGAAATACATATTATTTTCTTATGTAACAGTCTGCAGGAGGTATCCTTATTTTTGTGGATAGGAAACATCTGGATACAAGAATACTTTTGTGTTAAATGGACAGTAGAATTTATGTGCAAACTGTGGTGACATTGCAGAGAACATAAAAGATATTGTTAGTATGTATTCGAAATTCAGCTTCCTGGTAAAGATGGCAGGTGAAATGCTGACATTATAGGCAGTGGCAACCCCTGCAACCCTCTCTTCTCGTACCAGTTCAAAGTTGTTTGGGGGCAATGATGGTACATATAAGCTGTTTAAGGGCGATGATGGCACATACCAGCTGTTTGGAGCAAAGATGCCCCCAAGCTGTTTGGGGGCATCGACAAGCTGGGGGAAAGGTGCCACAGACAGACTGTTTGGGGTTAGGATGGCAGTGATAAGCTGATTGAGGCAAAGGTGGCACTCACAAGTTGGTTAGGGCAAAGGTGTTTGCAGAGGTTCTCTCACATCTCACGTCTCTAGTTCTAGAGCACCCGATGAGCTGGCATGCCCCCCGCAGCCTGGACCTTCAGCGGGAGATCGGAGCTCAAAGGAGAGATGCGGAACTTGAGGAGGCCAGAAGAGATCTGCAGAATGCTCAGCGCAGAGAAAAACAGCTAAAGGAGGACGTTCTGCGCCTCGAAGAACAGCTAAAGCAGCTTAAAGAGGCTCGCGAGCAGGTTAGAAAATATTCGTTACACTACTAGACAATCTCTCCACGTAAGCCCCGCGGTGCCATAGATGCCCTTCCCTTGAGTACTGATTTTGTTTTAGGGTTAAACAGCCTATAACCCTCCAGCTGTTACAAAAGGTCATCTTCAAACAGCAAAAGGACCATTTTTTGTCTATGTTTCCCTCTATACCTCCAACGATTTGAATTTCATACATATATATATATAAATAAATACTCGGATGTTAATCTGTGCGTTTTGTTTCGAATACATTGTACGGTTTTTGTATTATTTTCCAGCACTGGCTGAGCTAGTATAGGGTGAGTAGATATGTGCAGTATATAGGAACGTTCTGAATTGACTTGTCCACTGCATCAAATGTACATACAAAAAAAAAAGGTCCCCTATTTATGACATCATCATGAGACTATATATGAGATTATACGCAAAGTAAGTACTACTATGGAGAATTTAAATATCATCCACAGTTGGTATCACAAATGAGAACACAGCTAATATTTCCTGTCACAGAAACATACCGTAATGTGCACAGGGGAAGCCTGAAATCTAATCTAAACGGCTGCTGGGTGCTGATGCCGCTGGCTGGTGCTACTATAATACTTTTTTTAATATGGCAAGCCGATCCCGCTCATCATGACTCGGTTAAGTCTCCTGACTGTTACTCTGTGATTCTGGTTTCCAGCTGCGGACCTCTCACCTCCTTTTTGCGTATAATGAAATCTGTACGTTATACTCCACTGTATATGGCAGTAAATTCTTTGTGTCCGGTTGGTTTCATTGTCCGTCTGTCACTGTAACTTCAGGAGCTGGTGAAAGGACAGACACGGCGAGAGATGGCTTGGCTGAAGGAGGTCGGCGACGACCAGTAAGTAAACCCTAATATCGTATCTTAATGCGGTGATCTTATAGCATGACATATACATCACGGCTTAATATATTTATCCGCTATTACGCTTATCCAGTATCACTTTTGGACTGATAGTGAGAATTAAAGGAACTTTAACCGTAAACCTGGGGTGAAATACACCGGGGGGCAGAAGGAGATCACCACCAGGTATCTGAGCGAGGGGCAAATGCTAATCTGTAAAAACAGGGATCAGTGCACTAAATAACATTTATTTCATTGACCTCTAAAGTGTATTAGGAGTCACTGTCTCTTTAAAAAGAATAACCTTAAGTAACTTAGTATTTACTTTAATGTAAATAGATTATATAGTAGTGTGTTGGTAAGTAACAAGATGTTCTATATAGTATCCAGTCCGGTGTCCGTAACCGAATGCCTCATTTTACTTTCTTCCTAAATATAAAAAAAATTCACTTTAATACATATTTGTTGCCATTATTTCATACAGCAGAGGGCACTGTCTGATAATAGTCCGCCAGGGCAAGGTGGCATCAACCCCAGCTGTGTGTATTCTTATAAATGACTGATCTATATGTCAGTGGCCATTACTAGCGTATATACCATAATACAAGTCAAACGTGTTTTCATAATAATGTATATTATATTATGTATATTATATGTATATCCAAATATATATTCCAATAATCCGTGTGCTAGGGGTGGTGATATCAATTATAATTACCTAACATATTTCACATTTGAATATTATTATTATTATTATATTTTTTTCATTTGTTGGTCTTATATACACATATATACATTAGCATGATGTTGAACCATATATATATATATATATATATATATATATATATATTCAGATATTAAGAAGTTATCTATGCACTAGCTTCTTTTTAGACAGGTTTCGTATTGCACCAACTATAAGAATTAGCTGAACATCTCTCAGTATATTTTGTATACATTTATTTTTTATGTTAAATGTATATTAGGAATTTATTACACCTAAACCATTTACTGTACCTGTGCCAAACTAAAGCTCAATGTCTCTGTTGGTATCATTAATAAATAACAAAAATACCAATTCATCTGGAAGGGACTTCACCCAAACTTCAGATATATTTTTCAATTTAACATTTTAGCAAAATTAATAAACCAAGAGGAGTGTGAATATAGGCGTTAAAGCGGATGCAGGACATAAATAGATTGTGAAGACCGCAAGTTCAAAAGGCAGTCTTTAAATTGAGGATTTACCCGAAAGATGTAAAGATTACAGAAATCGAGGCTGGGTCTATCCCTTAAGTGTTACAGATAGGCAGGAAACTTATAAATATATATTCAAAAATATGAGTGCTAATGGATTAATGAAATACAGAGGAATTATTGATATACCGTATATATATATATAATGTATGTGTATACCGGTATATATATATGAATTTCATGTATTTTCTTTCTCAACTTGCCTATAATTTTTAAAGACTTTTTTAATCATTAAAGGAATATAGGAGTATATATATACCTTATATATATATATATATATATATATATATATATATATATATATACATATATATATACTTTGGAATGTACTGTACATTAAAGTACATAATGATGATTCTGCTACATTTTTATAGTTAAAAAATGACATAAATTTCTGAGGACAGAGACCCACATAAGCACTTCTGGAAACTCTACTAGAACACTTAGAAAGGTGGTCTCACAATAATCGGCTTAGGTTGGCAGATGGCCCCCCCATATCGGATTAAAAAATCCAAGGCTACCAACAGGTATCAAATCTACTCCAAAATACGCCCTTTGTATCCCCTTTGTATCTGTCTTACTGTATCTTACTTTATCATCTCGACTCCGCACCATATTACTTTCCATTATATTTATAGAGCGCCTGCAGATTCTGTAACGCTGCTACAAAAGGAAGTGAAAGCGAGCAAAGACATTAAAATTGACCAAATACAAAAGGTACAATAAAAGTAACGCGTTTTAACGTTTTAAGACTGCTGCGGAGAGAGAAGAGGGCCCTGCCTTTTGGGAGCTTTCAATAAGTTATAAATAAGCTATATATTCATCAAGGAAATGCATCTCCTATTAGGATGATAACCAATAAAGTCGTGTAAATGGGGCTTTTGCCCACCAGCTACACTATGCCGGGGTTCCATAGCATATTTTGGGGCAGGTAATTGGGATGAGTTGGTTGCCCTGCCAAAGGATGAGCACTCAGCTGAGTGTGAGATCCAGGAGATTCAAACTCAGGACCTTTAGGGCACTTTATGTCCTGAAGGCAGCCAATAAACTTGCTGATGGCCTTACGTCTAAATCTGACATACGTTTCAGGATTCCCTATTAGGCTGCATTACATATTACAGGTTAATACAATTATATATAAAGCCAATTCTATTATTTATAAATTACCAGCGTGTTGTATATTTTCAGGGAATGTACAATATGTCACAAAATTACATTTCTGTAATTAAATATCTGTAATAACATGCAGTAAAATCACAAAAAACATTAATGTATCTAGGCTTCTAAATAAGCTATTGTTGGTGCCTTACTTTTGTGAGTATTTTACATAAAAATATACAGTTAAAATCTTTGTTGCTTTATATATGTATATATGTACCCCAATTTATTTATCCTAGGGTAAAAAAGTGAGTAATTTTACAAGAATTGGATATTAAAAGTTATATTTAAAAGTTATATTATAGTAATATTATGGAGGATTCCATTTTTTGGTTTCTTTTTTGATAAATAGATATAAAACCAATAAACACGCATGCAAATGACGCGAGATAGACATCTTTCCTATCCGTGCATATACATCTCCGTACACATCTTTCCATCGTTGCCATTATTCTGCCCGCCGTTCCTCGGGTGCTCTGCCCACATACATTATATTATTTCGAAGTGACGCTCGTTCTCCCTATTACTCATTACCCCCATCTCCACCCATTAGTCACATCAGCCCCCCTCAGTCCCCGTAACCCCCTCCCCCGCAGCCCGTGTGGTTTTGCCCCGCACCGCACAGCTGGTTTCCTGAGCTGCAGTGTTTATTTCTGGTGTCCCTGGCCGAGTGACAACAACACAAGAAACTCTCGGCGAGCTGAAGCCAGATCCTGTGCTCCGATTGCTCCCTCAGTCCGAAGATTAACCTCATCAACGCCAGCCTTATGTTTAACCCTTCCCGTGCTAGGGGGAGAATCAGCATTATGGTGCAATGTGTTGCCCAGACCCCTGACACTTAAGCGGTTAATACGATCGGTGTGCTACGCTTGTAACAAGTCCATTCTAGCAACAAAGTCTTCACAAATTGTTATTAAAGTGGTGTGAATAGAAACACCCGGCACTATCCCGATGGATGGTCATCGGCACAAGATACAAAGCCGGCATGCGTTAAAATATCAATGTTCCTTCAAGCTAGTGCTAATACCTTAATAAAGGCCTTGCCTAAGGTAGAAGCTGCAGTCCTGTTCCAGCAGCTGCCCCCCTCCACCTCTGAGGTCTGACAATTCTTGCCATTGATTGGCTGCTGACAGCGGTCAGTCGATGGCAGGGCAGTTCTTCCACTGGAGCTGACCGGGGTAATTGTATGATGTGTCTGGAGATGTCTTTGGCACATGGGGGGGGTCTTTAGAAGGCCTGCAGTGTCCCTTTAAGTCCCTTTAAGTCTAGCTAAAACCCATTAGGTTGGGGCAGCAAGGGGGTCCCATGAGACCCAATTCAAACTCCCCCCCCGTGTCTCTGGAGATCAGCTTGGGGAGAGTCAGAGCTCTGCAGTCATGGCTCAGCGTGGCTCAGGGGGCTTTCATTACGTTTCAGAGAGGTCCAGGAGTCAGGCTTAGAAAATAAGTTGGATTCTACTTTCAGGTAACCATCGTATCTCTGTTGTTTGAAATCTATTGTCAGCAACTTGGTAACATAAATCCAAGGCAAAAGTGTTAAACCGCATCAAAAAAGTTTGTGAAATCTGTTAAAATGCGGGTGCGTGTAATTCATGCTTACTCAGTTCTGAGCACTATGATCTCAAATAAAGGCTGTCCCCTTCTCAAAAGGGAGTAAATGCAGTTATTTATTATTTATTGCAGGAACATGGCCATGACATCATACCTTACGCCATACCTGGGAGCCTTTTACATTTTACCTGTAGGCTCCTGGATCATGAGAGGTGGTAGAGGCTCCTACAGTAATGGAGTTTAAAGATGCTTTTTGAAAATATATTTGGGTCTGGAAATAAGTAGGCGCAGATACGTAGATATAATAGACAGATATAGAAAACATGCACCAACCCTTTAAGTAGCAAGCGAGTTTAAGTAAAAACGCCCGTTCATAGTTTCATTTCCTGAGTTTCTCCTACCAGCTCCTCTCACCCCCAGTACCATCTTCTCCATCCCCTGTTTTGGTTATCATTTCATCATTTTGGTTATTTCCTATAACCCATTCTAGTGTCTATGTGCGACATCATCTCAGTATGTGACTCTGAGGCATGGAGGAGCCGAAGATGTAGTTGTGAGAGTTTGTCAGTGAAGGGTGTGCAGGTACCGTATAAATATATATATATATATATATAATATATACATACATATATATATATACATACATATATATATATATATGTATTTCACAAGGAGCCTATAGAAATCAGACAGACTTGTTAGATGGGGTAAATAAATCCCAGGTGAAAATGCTGTTTTTCCATAAGACTATGAGAGACATAACAAATACAAAACAATGGTTTGAAAAAAAAATGTTTTTGCTAAGCAGCTATCGTGACATAAGGAAAAGTATCTCTTAACATGCAAATAATGCAGCAGGCAACATGGAGCGCACCTTGGGCATGATCTCCAGGAACCTTGAAAATGGTGGTTTGGGGGAAAAAAAAGTGCTGTTCAGTTCACAGGGTGAACAAATGCCAAAAACATTGTCTTTAGGGTTAATAGCCACTCGGAGGCTAATTGAAGAGGCCCAAATGGAGAAAAGGTCAAATGGCTAAAGCCAAGGTTGGAATTTGGGTTACGAGTATAGGTCTCACGGTGGTTACGGCCAAACAAAAACTTCATGGTCCACTGGCTTTCAGCTAACTGGTGTCACAGAAGTTGCTCAGGATTGCCATTTGATCTGTAGTGGGATGCAGACCCTTTTCAAAACCTGGTTGAATGAATTCAAAATTAATTTAGGAATTTACCAATAGAGGGATGGCTTGGACCAATGTGCCAAAAATGCACACAAAAAAATTCTGTTTCTCCAGATTTTCAACATAATATCAAAAACTCTTTGGGACAGAGTTGAGTTCTGTTAGTGACCAGCAGGAAAAATACATGCAGGAGTCAGAATCAGCAGGCAAGAAAAGTGTTTTTCACTTAAACTTTCAAGATAACCATTCCAAGCCTTAAGAGCCACATGTATGCAAAAATACAATAAAAAAAACTTTACGTTACTTCTGATCCTGTGCCACAGTTCTCTTGCAATCAGACAAGGCGCCCCCATTATAACAAATGGAAAGGTCCAATAAAAGGCTAAAAAACATTGCAACAAATAACTCCCCGTGGCCCTTTTATCCGTATTCCACTGACCGTAATGCAGCATATTAATAGAACGTATATTTATCTCGACGCAGATCTCTGTGTGTTTATTTGCTATGGGTATTCGCATATTTGTGTGGTTTTTGGAATCATTCTGCGCTGTGTCGAGCTTTGCAAGTACTGAGTAACCTCGGTTTACAGGAAGAGACCACGGGCAGGAGACGGCACTCAGAGATGTGTTTTGTGATTCATTTCTGGACGAGATGCAGCGATAAGCGCTCTCTTCCTGTCACTTGAAAGTTTTTTTTAATGTGTAAGAATGATCTGGAGCTTTCATTCCTTAGGGATCAATTGTAAAAAAATAATAATAAAAAATATTCTTTAGGTTTTACAGACAAGTAAGATGGTTAACTGAAGAATATAAATACAATATATGGGCATCAATGCTACGTCCCACAGCCCATGTTGGCCGCGTCATTGTTACACTTGGAAGACTTCTTATATTTTCCCTGACAATTACCTCAATGCTTGAAATAAGAAGAAGCTGGTGCACACACGAAAATATGCAAAAATATCTTTTATTGTGTGCACTTCCTTCTTATTTTTGATGTTTATTTATTCGTATTCGGGTGATACACCGTAATTCCCACACTTGGTGTTCAGTAATAATTACTACCTGTTTGGTGTCATCTACTAAGTAAGTAAGCTCTGTTCTTCCAAGAGCAACAAGAAAAGGCCAACACCAACTGGCTGACTGAGGTAGATTGATGGGAGACTTAAGGATTAAGATGGTGAGAGGGAAAAGCGCTCTGATGGAGGAGTAATTGGAGGATTGGAGTACGGAGAACCTTAGAAGCCGGGGTTCCTGGGGACATGCGAGGAATCCATAAGAAGAGGCTTGTCCAGGGCCCCATAAATGTTAATAATGGCCCCTTTCACACCAGTACGGTAGGGCTGTAAAGTTTCTGTTCACGATGAGACGGAGGTTCCACAAAGCTTGTTTCATCCTCCTCCACGGTTTCATTGTATCGAAGAAAACATTAGTATTTTATTCCAGGCTTGTGATACATAGTGACGTGTATCAGTTACTTAGCCTAAGGGTTGCCATCATGACATTTATGTGTAATTCCAACCAGGATAAACAAGAACAGACTAGGAATTAAATCTGGAGCCCCAATCCCATTCGCCATTTTACTATAAAAATTCTTAAAAAAAAAAACTCATAATGTTATGGAACGAACAACTTGGCCTACATCAGATGCACCCTTCCCACACTCGGGGACAGGGGAGGTGAGTACTTTTAAACGTATCGTTTCACCTACTCTGGTGATTACGACTGATTGTTCCGTTAGAAATGCCATTCCAGGCGGCCGATCCCGAACTTTGCATCATAAACAGAGTCGGGAATTTACTGGGTTTCACTCGGTCAACCTGTGTTATGTTTTGGATAAATATTAGGCGTTCCTGACCGTTTTTTCTTAAATCTTAGATCTTCTTTTATCTTATCTTCAATAAGGGTTAATCTGGCACTGGCCTATACTGAACTGACCGAGGAGCTGTATCGCCTGCGGGACTTGACCGCTCTGCAGGGCCGGATCCTAAGGGAGCTGTTGGAGGACCAAGCAGGTAAGAGAAAACGTGGATAACTTGGATATGTATCACACAACCCTGGAGTTTAATAGCCTTCTTTCGTAATCCATTCTGTTTGCTTTTCAGGTCAGAGACAGTCTCCTCCGCTCCGTCACTCACCCTGTCCCCTTCGCCACTCACCCACCCCTCTGCGCCACTCTCCTTCCTCACAGCGAAGATCCCCGGTTTCCCAATGCCCTTCCCCCATCATGCAGAGGAGATCGCCTGTCCCCCAGTCCCCAGCCCACCAGCGCCGCTCTCCAGTACCCCCATCTTCTCCTTCTCGACTATCTCCTGTCCCGACGACCTGCCCCTCCCCTGGTATTGCGGAGGTATCATACCCTAAGCCCCCCACCCACCAGGCAAAGGCATCTTTCCAAGCCCGCAGAAGTTATTCTGAAATTAATGAGCAAACGTTGTACCCTCGGGCACCACGCTCCCTCTGGATGCCAATAGGCACTGCCACCCTTCCCAAACAGCGCTCATACAACGAGGAATATGCAGGCAGCCCCCCTACTGTCCCCTGCTTTCAGGATCCCCCGCAGCAATCCTCTGACGAGGAGGAGTGGAGTCCCCCATCGCCCCCCAGTCCGGAGCCCGGAGCCGTGCGCTGTGCATCCTTTTGTGCTGGGTTTCCCATCCCTGACATGGCTAACAGGAGAATGTCAGCATCGTATTCCCGTGCGGAACATGCGCAATCCTGGCCCTCCATCAATGTGAGAATGTGTGGGGAGGAAGGAAGCACTGTGGTGGGTGTATGGATTTCGGGGGCAGCGAGGAGGGTGCATGCGTGTAGACAGCTTAACACGGGTTAACGAGGCAGCTATACGGCATAGGGGTCCACGTACTTATAAAACCCACCCGCTCTGAATTAAAATGAATAGAAACTGATGGGAAGAGGGTCTGAGTCTGATTCGGAACTCTAGAGTCTTCTATTTACTGGGACATATAACTTCTTAAGGGTGGTTGTGGGGTTTTACTTCTTTTGATCAGAGAATGGTCAGCTTAACAGGGAAAGCTGCAGTTTCCATTCACTGACTTTGATACTTAATGGGCCGAATGGTTCTTATCTGCCATCGGATCCTATGTTTCTGTGATATACATTATAAAGGGCCAGCCATGGCCACTTACCCTCACAAGAAGGACTGAGCCCTTTATAATGCGTAGCTCAACAGGTGAAGTCACCCAAGAACGATCAGTGATTTAACTATGCATTGTACAGGGCAATCATGTTCATAATGTATAATGAAGTCTGTTCACGTTTGTGAATAAACCCTCTGCTACAGACGTCTCTATGCTGAATAAGGTTTTTTGGTTATCCCGTGGCATTAATCGCTGTCTCTCTGCCTCCGCAGTTGCTGATGGAGACGGTGGATTCTGAGGTCAGGAGTTGCCCCCTGTGCCAGCTGGCCTTCCCTGTGGGCTACCCCGATGATGTTCTTATCAAACACATCGACTCCCATTTGGAAAACAGCAAAATCTAAAGCGTGGATCGCTCCTTGCCCCTGCGCAGACTCCTCACCCGGGGCCAGGAGCTCGCAATCCGCACCAAAAGAGACGCCGATCGCAAGAGGACTCCTGAGTTCGTATTCACTGAGTTTGCCACAATGTATAACAATCCAGAGTCTATACACTCCGACACACAGTGCTGTACCGTTCCATGTATACGCGGAGAATGGGATGCGATTGGATACCTCTGTGCACATGATTCACGGTATAGAAACACCACAGATTTGCATATAGAGGCAGTGAGTTTATTTTATTATCGGGGCTAGTAGTACCAGAAAGGCCGCTATCCGGCAGCTGTGGTAATACCAGCTTCTCTATGTCTCCTAAAACAAGAACATGAGGCTGGTGTGCTAAAAACCTTAGGGCTGGCCCTGTGTACAGTGCTTTACTGAGAATCTGAAGGTAATGGGAGTGAAGATGTTGCGCTGAATAATGAACTGGAGCATCACTGTACAGTGCTGATCAACACCCTGCACTGCACCGTGCTGAGCAGCACCCTGCACTGTACCGTACTGATCAGCACCCTGCACTGTACCGTACTGATCAGCACCCTGCACTGTACCGTGCTGATCAGCACCCTGCACTGTACGGTGCTGATCAGCACCATGAGCACACTGTGCTGTTGTGGATCGTCTCCGTCCCCCGGTGATGAATGATCTGCACTGTACAGAGACGCTGAGGGTCTTGCGGTTCAATGTACCCCACGTCCGCAGAACTTATTTTTTGAACGCACTGCTGATCTTGAAATGGGGGGATTTGTTCCGTGCCTGTCCCATTCTACCCCCAACCGGGATAACAGAAGAAGTGCTGCTTTACTTTAGTGATCATTTGGGGATTCTGTCCTTCAAAATCATTGAAAGGGACACAAAAAGATTTTTGCCGATTACATCATTTCTTAGGCCATCGGCAGCCATCTTGAAAGTTGCTCCTAGGAGACAAAAGTGTATTTTTTTTAAATTTTTTTTTAAAAAGAGAAAGAAAAATCAAATTAATGAATGTGCAATTAAAAGGACTAAACGCACCCTGCACCTGTTAACCCTCTCATGACCAGACCAGCCTGCAGTCCATTGCTGTGAAATTTCTCCATTGAGTGCCCAAAATGTCATGGCTTTGGTCTGGTATGCAGGGGGATGAACCCGAACTTCCTGCCGGGAGTCACCGCTCTCCGATGTGTTATACCTCAGCCCCTAACCATGCATATTATACTTCTATCTATGTATACATACATATATGGTTGCACATATATATGCGTGTGTATATACATTATACCTGCACTGTCTATATCTCTTGCTCTAATGTCTTCCCATAATGTATGGACCAGGGCCTCCGTGAGCGAGAGCGTTCTGCAGAGCATTGCTCAGAGTGGCGTGGTCTTTGCATGGCACACGCGTAATACTTTCCATGACACGGATATCGTGCTCCGCAGTGCGCTGCTTGACGTTTTCCTCTACAGTTCTCTGTTATGTACCGCTTTGTGATATACCATGCAATATCTTATGCTCTGTGTGACACAGGCGATGCTGCTCTATTACAGGCTGCCGAGGAGGGTACAGCGCTCTGCAGAGCAGGCCGCGCTATATACAATACAGTGATTGGCAGTGTAGGCTGTGCTCTGTAATGCACTGCTTTCCAGTGCTGCGTAATACACTGCTTTCCAGTGCTGCGTAATACACTGCTTTCCAGTGCTGTGTAATACACTGCTTTCCAGTGCTGTGTAATACACTGCTTTCCAGTGCTGTGTAATAAGATGCACTGCATAGGCTGTTGCTGACTGCTTGTCCCGTCTGTTTGCTGTATGCTTTCTACGGGGCAGTGCGAAGGACTGCCCTGTGCTTAACACTACTGTGCCCTGCCGTGTGTATTCATTATAATTCAGTGCTCTGCATGGCAGGCTCAACTCAATATGCTGCTTTTCACTGTTGCATATATGCAGCGGCACAGACTTCAGTGTAAGATACACTGCTTTGCACTGCTGTATGGGATTTATGGCTAGATGCACTGCACTGGCACTGCCGTTTCTAATAACCCGACCAGCAGTGCCGCCTGGAAGATGCGCCGCACCGCCGCTGCTTTCCTCCAGCTCGCAGTTGTGTTTTACAGGCTGCCCTGTCTATTATTCTGCTCTGCAGGCCGCTCGCCTACTCTTAGCAGTCTATTTCTGTGAAGCGTAAATGAATAAAAAGTGTTTTTATAATGAATTTACTTGTTATTTCCTGTCTGTCCTACGATGCCCAGTGCTGGATCTCGGAGGATACCGGTTATCCCACGCGGCACCTGAAAATAATCGACCGCAATGGGATGAATGAGAAGGAAGGCTTGTGGGAAAAGAACAAATAGTTTGGGCGAGGGAAACAACTGAGACGCAGTCGTAGGTTTTTGGGGTAGGTAAAAGGGGAAGCAGTGTGGTTTAAGATGAGGACCGGTAGGTATATCTGTGTGTAAATAATAAATAGGGTGATAAGAGTGTGTGATGTGTATATAGGGGTTATATAGGAAGGATCAGAGAGTGCAGTGGACGGGGAGAGTGCAGTGGACGGGGAGAGTGCAGTGGACGGGGAGAGCGCCGTGGACGGGGAGAGCGCCGTGGACGGGGAGAGCGCCGTGGACGGGGAGAGCGCAGTGGGTGGAGGGCTCAGATCGCAGTGTGGTATATATATATAGAGAGGATGGGGGCTCAGTGGGAAGAGAGTGAGATGACAGTGTGTGGTACATTTGTGGTTCATGCTGCTTCCTCAGCTTGACAGAGACTTAGCAAGTAAATGATTTATTATTAAATGGTTTGTTAACCCCTTCACCGTCAAACACTTGAATACTATTGGTGTTCCTGAAGGGTAAAGGCCTTATCAGTGAACCCGCAATGCAGATCTAATGTTAAGACGTTTGCAATGAAAGTTTGCAGGGAAAACCCCTAGAAAATTCAACACCATCGGCAGATTACTGTAGTGGATGTACTACTCATTACAGGATGCTAAAGGGACTTAAAGAGTTAATTTTCTTTATTTTTTTTTGCTTATATTGTGTTCTTCAGCTGCGTTGCACCTTTTTTCTTGCTGTGCACATTTTGCAGGTGTGACGCACATGGGTTTTACCTTTTCCCTAACAGAGCACGCGCCAGTAATTCCCCCGTTAGCCCTGTGATGGGTGGGAGAAGTGGGATCTGTGACATCATTTTTCTCATACTTACTGTGCCTGCTTGTTGAAATCACGTGATAATCATGAAATGGAGCTTGGACTTCTTACTCATCTCGGGGGCACGTGTGGTTTCTGCTTCCACTGTGGGAGTTGTCGTCATCTCACCGCTGCTTCTTTCCCAGTACCGGGGCAGGCAGAGTGCCAACCGGTATACTAAAGAGTAAAGAAGATTCGGAAACCAACATCAGCGATACAAATCCTGAAAACATATAACATGCAGACAGATATAGTAATCAATGTAATAAACAGAATGATATACTCAATGTTACAAACAGAAATATAATATCCATACATATAATATATAATAATACAATAAGATTACTACTTTGATGTAATATCACAAATTATAATACAATGGATAACTTTAATGATATACTAAAATAACATTCATTTGCATATATCTTATCTCTCTGGGTGTGCTGTACATAAAATAATGTTATAATCAAGGTATATTACACAGAGCGCAAAGCCAGGTATGTTAATTCAGTGACAGATATATCACACCCAGAGCAATCAAGCAATAATGTAATAATGAAAGTATATATTATAGTATTATAATGGCTAGCATAACCTGTATAATTGTACCTTACCACTAATAATATATCACAATGCACTATTAGTGTGATATTTCAAGTATATAGTATAACAAAAATAAAAGGTAGGAAGATTATACAATAATAAAAATAAATAAAAAATAAACATAAATACAATAATAAAAGGTAGCAAGGATTATACAATAATAAAAACAAATAAAACATACAAATAAATACAATAATAAAAGATAGTAAGATTATACAATAATCTGAGTGTATTACTGGCTGCCATTCTGGCTGCCATATTAATAAATTGCCATGTTTTTTACTGAATTCCAGGAGGAAATTAAAAGCCCTAAGAGAGCTGGGTATCTAACGGTTTTATACAATTACATAAGCCTTTAAACACATGATTTGTTAAAAAAAAAAAAAAGTAATACATTGCAGCAGAATACAGAACCAGAAACCGGCACAGAGATAAGGGGTATTGGGGTAGGTCCAGGGTCAGAACACACTTCCCAAGGGTATGAGAATAACGCAATTGACGTCTTTACTTTACCGGCTCTTTGTTTACAGAGAAGATGCTGAGAAGGCTTGGCGCACAGATCTTCGCTCAGGGTGGGTTATGCAAATGGGTTTACCGTAAGAGCATCTTCCTCTTATTCCTTCTTCATTTATATATACCGGTGTGTGTATATATATATATACACACATATTCCTTCCTTCTTATTTCTCTTATTCCTTCTTCATTTATATATATATATATTCCTTCTTAATTTATATATACCGGTATATATATATATATATATGATATTTGGGGGAGTCCTGAGCAGCCACATAGAGAATGCAGATTAAAATTCTTTGTACTCTTTACCCGGATGAAATAAAAAATAAAAACACCTTTAGAGGTTATTAATCGCTGGGTACCCGTATAAAACGCGTGTATAGAACGCAGTGAGATTAATACAACTGAAAGCGCCAACCATGGAAAAAATGCGCCAACCATGGCTACACTTTTAGCCATAAAGTTTCAGGGGGTCGCTGCTGGGGAACTTGGATGTCATTTGGGGGGATCTAGTGGGAGGCATCATGTTGGGATAGTTTGCTGGCGTTTTAACTTGTATAATGCTGCAGATTAACTTGCTGGGTTAACGCAGCGTGGCCTGTGGTCTGATAAATGCGGCTCTCTCTATGACTCAGGACTGTTTCAGGTTCACCGTTTCTGAAATGTTTGATTTCTTATTGCGGACGGGACAGGAAAACAACTCACAGAGTAATAATTCATATCTGTACATTCAAAACAGACTGCAGTGCTGAGCGTAAAAGGTTAAAGAAGATAAAACTACAAAACCAATGAAGCACAAAATATCTGTACTACTTGTCTCTGATTGATGACTTTAGAGTGATGTCCCTATGGTCATGTGCGTGGCCACACACGACACTTTCTCAGCGTGCACACTAAAGATACCTAGGGGGTACTGTTGGGCACTAGTCCACTGGGCATTTGCCAGGTGTGCCTGATGGCTATGAGGGATAGGGGGAGTAGGGGGACATGGGTCTGTAGGAGGTGCGCGCAAAATTAGCAGGGGGACCTGGAGACCTCTGAAGGGGCTCTTTATCTGAAGACTCCGGGTCAAAACCAGAGAGATCCAAAAATAAACCTAAATTTATAGGGGGTAGCTCTGATTTAGAGGGATTTGTAGCCAAAGGGTATTTAAAATTTATCAGAGAATTTATGGAGTTTTTAACACATGTGGATGCGATATTCATTTATGGTGTTTGGGGTGGATGTGAGTTGTGTGAGTTAGTATAGAATTATGCTTAGGTCTTGCACAAAGAAATAAAAAAGCAGACAAACACAATCCTCATTGTCAGGAAACACTTTTTCGCTGGCTGAACCATGGCTTTTTTTTTTTTCGATTCAAGAAATTTTTATTGACGGCCAGACACAGCATGTGACAAAACACATGTAAATAAAGCATTACAAAACAAGGACCGTGTCCTGGCGTCTTTTTCATTTTTCAATGGAGAATCAATTGCAGCATAAAACATGTGGAATCAAAATGCGGCAGAAACAATACCAGAATTAGAAGCCCGAATGGGCCATGTGTCCCAGAATAGTCGAGTGAGTAAAGGTGGAGAACATAGGTCTCGACAGGAGAACATAGTTGACACTCGAGCCATACTGGAAATACAACTATTAGCGTACAGAGAGTTTTTCCATGTGCGGTGAGTTTTTCCATGTGCATAATATGCCAAATTTTGGCCAAAAGTTGTGTGTGGGAAGGGATGCATGTATTCCAGTTTTTAGCTAGGGAGAGTCTCGCCGCCGCACAAACTCTGTGAATAAGTCGATGAGTGTGTAAGGGGAGCAGGGGCGTACCTAGAGTATTTGGCACCTGGGGCGGATCCTGTATGTGGCACCCCCCCCCACATACACTTTTTAAAACTGCATAGCTTCTACCGTTATATACCGGCGCAGACACTGAAGGTGGTACAGCTTTACTGTTATTATATTGACAGTGGTACAGCGTAATCCCTATCACTATACACTGAGCCAGGCATTGACAATAGTGCAGCATAACTCCTATCACTATATACTAAGCCAAACATTGATGTGGTGTAGGCCTACCGCTTCATTGTCTGGCTTAGGGATGCCCTGAAACAAATTCTGGACTGAAACCGGAAATGCAGCATTTACCTGGCCGAAACCAAATATGACCCCCCCACACCATAAAAGAAATCTAACACTTTTATTTAAAGTAAGAAACACACCAAAATAGGACAAAACAATTAAATAACAATATTAATAATATATATATGTAACCAAAGAAAAAATGGGCACTCACGGGTCTTTGCAGTAAAGTGCATTAAACACTAGTTTATTTCAATCAGCACGGCCAACGTTTCGGACCACCTCCAGTCCTTTCTCAAGGCAAAGACCTGTGAGTGTCCATTTTTTCTTTGGTAACATATATCTGGCTATTTTTGGAGCACCCGGGCAAATGTATATTAACAATATTTCTGTGCAGCCGCTCCCTTTGGTTTGTATATATATATATATATGTTAACAATCACATAGGAATCACATTCCTATAATGCCTAGGCATACCCAGATTCCAGGATATACTGGCAGACTTGGCATGATAGGAGTATGATTGCCCTATCTACCCCTTCTCACTCCCTTCTGCCCTATCTACCCCCTATCCCCCATTTCACCCATTCTCCCTATCTACCCCCTCCTAACTATCTACCCTCTGCCCCCTTTGAAGTTCACTTACCTTTCAGGAGTCCTGCGGTGGGGGTGCAAGGCCTCTGTCTCCCAGCTCTGCCACTGTATGGAACAGTATAGAGTGATGGGAGTTATGATGTACTTTAGAGCAAAATTATATAATGAAAAAAGACATTGGAAATGGTACAGCATAACGCCCATCACTCTCACACACTTACCAATCCACAGATTCCACACATACCAATCCACACACATACTCATCCACACATAAATACCAATCCACAGAATCCACACATAAATACCAATCCACACATATACACCAATCCACACATATACACC
>VKOC01000010.1:980099-1028355 GCA_009364415.1 Spea multiplicata
TGGTGTATTTGTCTTTTGATAAAGGTTAAGCTAGTAGATACAGATAAGGCATAAGACGTGGCCCTTCAATCATTTTGCAGCACAGCTCCAGATACCTCCGTACTGACCGGTTGTGCGGAAATTAAAAGACTTTTGCTGTTTGTCTCTGCAGATGGTGGTGCTCCAGTCTCTGCACAAATACCAGCCGCAGCTTCACGTGACCGAGGTGCAGGATTCTGAGAGCGCTGGCGCCCAGAGTCATCTCTTCACCTTTCCTGAAACTCAGTTCATTGCAGTGACAGCGTATCAGAATGCAGACGTAAGGATCAATGCCCGTGTATGATTTATGTATGTTTGTATGTCGCATTAACTGCATGTTCTACAAATAACTCACACAGCTCATACGCGAGATCTGTTTATACATAGAATGTGCCCTACAATATTTACAATCCCACGTCTGTTTCATGCAGATCACCCAGCTGAAAATCGATCACAATCCATTTGCCAAAGGATTCCGGGATCATTCCGGGATCACTGCGACATGTAAGTATAAACATGAAACGGGTTACATGGTTTTACAAAGTCTGACCAAGAGAAGATTCTGATAAATGTTTGTATATGAAGTACAAGGTATATACAGTTACATGTGCAGTTTCACATGCATGCGGTATATGTACTTGTTGCATGCATAGTGGTTTTCAGTGATACCTAACTTTTCTTTCATGTTTCTGCAGGCTCACTCTCCCCTCTGGCACGGAGCGTCTCTCTCCATCATCCCCCATTCGCTTTCCACCTTTTTTACCAGATTCACTGAGCCACGCTCGTCTATATCCCGTAGAGCAGAAGGAACCTCCGCCGTGGTACTTATCACCGCAAAACATGGCACAGCACCTGGATTACACACCATATGACAATACCGGCAAGATGGCAGCAACTTACGCAATAAAATGTTACCCTCAGCCTTCGCATCTAGGGTATTACCCTGATCACACACTCGCCTCACCATGGACGGGTCACACACAGTACCATCCTAACCCAAATCCTACACACTTTACTTGGATTCAGCCACTGCTGGAGACCAGGGGGAAGGAGGAAGACCCCCGGGACCAGCCCACAAACTTTGCAGGATGTGAGGAAAGCAAACGGAGACGACTGTCTCCTTACAGCTTGGACGGATCCACGTGTGACAGGAACACAGATACAGGCTACTGTGGTTTCTTCAGCCAGTAAAAAAAGATTAACAAAAAGACTGACACCGTTGGCAATTACTATGGTGGAACGCTGGCTTGCTGACTGTTGTCACCCCAAGACAAGGACATGCTGGTTCCAGTGACACTTCACTGGTCACTTGGCGTGCAGGCACAGAAAAGATATTGTTGTGTACAGAAAATTCAGTAATAAAGAATGTTTTATACACATAACTGGTTTTATTATAAACTCTTACATAATTAATGTACGCTTCTGGGTTCTTCATGTACTCTTCTCCTCTGCACTTTGTTCCTTGATATGTTGCTCCAGGTTGCTGCAGAGTTGGGTAGAATGTTGTGTAAGTAGAGAGCAGGTCTGCGCTGCCATCGCTGAGAGCGTCCCTACAACCTGGCTCTGCAGGCTCTCCAAACTAGGCATCTTGGAATAGGCCATCACTCCCTGACGGCTCAGCAACCTCCGCTCTATACAGGCCCCTGCAGAGACAGAGCGGACATGTGAGGAGAGGGCAAAGGAAGTCGCAAACACTTTGCATGGGGCCAATGTCCATACTTACCCAAGAGCTCGATCTGAGGCACCTTTCGTACATTCTGCAGCATTTCCTTTACTTTAACATCATGGCTCACAATTAGGAAAGTTTGTCCTATGAACAGCGGCTCCGTTGCTTGAAGCTGACACTGGACTAATGACTTCTTTACCACCTGGAGACAGACAAGCGAAAGCAAGGCTCACCCACCATTTCTAACCTACATTCTTATATTATATATCGCTCTAGGTCCACCATTAGGTTTGCATTAACCCTTTTACATATATATACACACATACATACATACATACATTCAGTCACGGTACCTGATTAGGGAAATGCTTTATCTGAATCCCATGCTTTCGAAGTCCGTGCCTCAACAGGAGCAGATCCTCAGATCCAACAGCATTTCTCTGAAACACGGCCACCATTTTACATTCTTGTAGCACGGAGTTCAGCTGGCTGCACAGAAGCCGCACCAAGGGGTTATCCTGGAGAAAATAAAGAGATGAATTTATGGGTGTTTATTATATATATCAGGCATACATGTTTACATTGTATATGAATGAATTACCTATCGCCCTATCTAGTTTGATCATTATTACAGTTATAAAGACTCTATCATTAGTCTTTTCTTATATTCAGAAGCCATATGCCAATTCCGTGCATGTTTAAAATCCCTTGCTGTATTAACCTCTACCACTTGTGCTGGGAGGCTCTTTCACTTATCTACCACCTACTCGGTGAAGTAAATGTTCCTTAGACTAAGACATCTTGTCACAAGCCTGTTATTTGCGCTCCTATCATCGTTACCTCTTCTATGAGAGTGCGTCTGCTCTTTGGGGCGAGACATTCTTCTGGGATAGCAGGTTTCGGAGCAATGTATTCGGTAACTGCCAACATCTTTTGCCTCTCAAAGTGCATCGCTTTTCTGTGACGTGTGACTGCTTTAGAGCCATGACGGACACTCTGCAGAGACGGGAGCCGTCCTGAAAGAGGGGAAAAACAGTATAAACACGAAGAAAACACGCAGGTGAAAAAACGACTGTTTGTGATAAAACAGCGCTGCTGGCACTGCAAAAAAAAAAGAGCCTGGGAGGAAAAAAAGAGACAACCACTTGCCCCCAAAATGCTCTTTTTTTACACAAACCCCGCTGAGTTAATATAAACCATACAGCCAATCAAACATTGGTTTGCAGAAACATAGTAGAGAATATATTGGGACAACATGAAGATATGAATCAAATATCAATATAATGAGAAAAAGAAGAAATTACAGAGACAATAAAAAGTATTAACGACGACAATTTAAAAGAAAGGTAACCGCGTCGGAGGACCCAAAACAATGTGAATGCTAAATAATGGGGGCAGATGATCAGACTTTACAGGGCAATATAAGATTGCGACAGCAACACCTGATAATATATTTCTGTCTCTATGCGCCATCTGCTGTCACTAAAAAATATCCTCTTTTACATACAAACAATTTTACAGCTAAAATATACAAATATAAGTTAAAATTATTGGTAGGCTCTGCGTGTAACGTCATCGGCAGATAATGAAGTGCAATAACCTGTCAGAGCTCATATGCAGCACTAAATGACTTTAGGGACCAGTCCTTCTTAGGCTTCCAAAAGCCAGTAGTTCTTACAGCGCTGTCTGAAGTGTGTCTGGGTACATTGGAAACGCACAGAAAAAAACATGAAACATTTTTTATTTCCTGAAAAAAGGAAAAAATACAAGACTTTAAATGGAAAACATTTTTCAAAAAAATTCAGTTTGAAGTCATTTGTTTATCTAGTGATGATGTCACATCAAATAACCTCCTCGTAAGTATCTTGATGGAATATAGCGCAGTGTTATACGAAGGTGGTTATGTATAAATATATTCCACTGCAAAGTTTGAAAGGTTATTTTACCACAATAATCAACAAAACGGTAAAATCAGGACTGTTTCAGTGAGACCACTTTTTAAAACTTTCACCACAATCACCTGTCACGGATTCTCTCTTCTCTCGGGGTGAGCGAGCGCTCCCCGTCTGTATAATTGGGTTATTTAACCACACAGCATTTTTTTTTATGTCAAATTGTGCCAATAGTAAGCACCGCAAGTATAACGTAAGGAATACAAAGCAAGAGAAACTCTTCCAGTCTGCAGAGATCTTTAAAAACACATCAGGGGGTATTTGCAGTACAGTTATCATCATCATCATCATTCACCCTCAATAGTTTGTATAATGCAACATTAAATTATTATTATCACTTTTTATTTATGAAGTGCCGACAAACTACTCGGCACTGTGAAATTGAAATGGGGCACGTAACATATATACGTTAATACATACATACAGACAGATCAGGAGCGGAGATCCCCGTCCACGAGCTGCCACCCAGCCTTAAGGTATCTTAGCTCAAAGTTAAATAGCTAAATGTACATTTATCTCATTTTGTTTAAATAAACTTACTTTATCCGACCAGGTCGCCGCCACTATAGACAGTTGAGTGATACTGACTTTGCTCCACAGACTTTCACTAGTCAGAGGGATTTAGACAGAGTCATTCTATCGGCTAGCACAAAGCAGTATTGATCACGCTACCATAAGAGAAATAGAGCACCAAACACAGCCAACCCACTGTTGTACAAAAACACTATGCCAAAAACAATAAATCACTTATTTTGGCTTTTTGGAGAAAAAAAAATCCACCCATTGGAGTATTTGACCGCTGCTGGACCTCTTTATGCGCCAATGGATTTTTGTCATGACATTACCCCACAGAGGAACATATAAAATGACGATCGATGACGACGATGACGACGATGACGACGGGTGTTACATCATACTAGTATTTGCGGTCCTCCTCAAGGATCATCGATTGTCTCTGACAATCCATCCGCCCCATACATTCCTGCGATAGACCAACGCGTGCCAAAAAGAAGCAATTTCTGATTTACAGGAACCATAGAATAAATCTCTATCTGGCCGCTAAAGAAATATAAGAAAATCAGTGCAAAGTCCTTCACCAAGGCGGCTCTGACAGCTGCCAATCATATAAGGTCACAGGTCCCCGGTGCAATCCGTACATTGCTCCGCCACCGGTCCGGTCCTATAGAAAACTATAGGCTGTTACAGAGGAGTATAGAGACATTTTATTAAATGCAAGAACCAGAGTG
The DNA here is from genome assembly GCA_009364415.1 of Spea multiplicata. NCBI lineage: Eukaryota > Metazoa > Chordata > Amphibia > Anura > Pelobatidae > Spea > Spea multiplicata. The sequence goes on from VKOC01000010.1 coordinate 984,983, forward strand.
TTTCCAAGAATGCCAGCCACTAGCAAGAGTACATATGCCAGAGATACCACAGACTTTGCGCATATGCTGAGTTTGATTGGTGCCTCTGGGGTTTCTGCTACTGGAGGCATTGCCTCAACAATAGGGTATCCAGCAAAACAGGTACTTCCGAAGAGCCAGCTCACACATGGGATTCAAATGAGACCGAGTTTCATGGTCAATCCTGCTATATGTTCTCTAACATTACCATAATCTATAAACCTCTTAGATGCTCCTTGGTTACTCTTTACTGTCAATGAAGCCACTGTAAACACTCTGCGAGTGCTGGTGAATAATGGACCGTGAGGTTTGTCGTCACTCCACCTGCTCTCTGCCCGAGCTGTGATTTTGTTGATTGCTCTTTATGTTATATAGGCGGTCTGATCGGCGTATGATGGTCCAACGAGTCTGCATACTCCCTGGTGAGTCTTTGAGTCTATGGGCAATTTGTGTAATCTCTGATCCATCCAAAACGGGACTGGTTAATTTGTGAGATCAGTCATCGGTACATGCATGTGCTGTGTTGGATGTGGAGAGACCCTTTTTTCATCCTGGTCAATCAGTGTGCGTTTAAAAAAAAAGAATATTCCAAGTTAGCTTGCTGTTTAGTTTGTCTGCCATCCAATCCTCATTCTGCGTAATCTCCAAAAAGACAATAGATTGCAACTCTAGAGAGAGACCTGGTGCTGATTCTCTTCGCTAAGTAATAAGGAAGCTGCTGTGCAATACTACAGACTGTGATGCACACGCAAGTGTCACTCGCTCACCATCGATGCTAGAGCTGTAAACCAGAACACGGGGGCAGGGAAGGCGCCCACACGGTGCCAGCGCCTATGAGACTTGGGAAAGTCCATGGAGCAAATTGTGCATTTTTTATATGCCAACCATAGAGACCGGTGTGACTTATCCCGGATAAATAGTTTAATGTAGTGTGGCTATCAACGTGTATGTTTGGAGATTAAGGAAGATAAAGGAAAAAACACCATTATTTGGGATTTCAGTTTCTTTTTTTAAGCAGCTTTCACTGCAAACACCCTAAAGGTCTAAAAGTGGGTCAATAAGAGATGCCGGCTGTAAGGCTGAACACCCCAGCAATCTGACTATATATATATTTATATATACACTTACACACATATTATATACGTACACCACGCACATATAGTATATATTTATATAGATACACATATATAATATACATATATAATATACATATATAATGTACATAAAATAAATAAATAAAATATAGTTATATGTAGTTTTATTGGTTTTATTGCCGGTGCGCTGTATAATTATAATATCTACACCGCAGACTCATCTAAAGCACAACAACGTCTTCGCGTTAATGACAGCTACCTAGCCACGCCCACTCACTTCCTATTGTAATCCAATCACCGCTTTACTGGTCACATGGCAGCGAGGATTCCCAGCGTCCACTGCGCAGGCAAGATGGCTGCCTCCATGAGAATGTTCCGGGCACTTGGTGAACAGGTGAGTGGAAAGACGAGAAGAAAATGTATGAATACGTGTTTATTCACACGGTGTGGGGTAATTTAAAGTTATTTGCCGTGCGAAGAAATAGTTGTGTGAATTGTATAGCTATTTGGTAACGAAACATCATATTAATCCGATACTGTTCTGACAGGACATGGATTTAGAACAAAATCTAGTCCTTTAACCAGATGATTGTAGTTAAGGACATTTTAAATAAAGTTTAGTTTTCTGTATTTGATTAGTATTTTAGTTTCTGGTTATGCTGGTGATCAGTTAATGGTTATGGTCAGAGAAGTAAAGGACAATAAGGTTAGTCTCTCAAATTTTATGCATCTTTTACTTGATGTTTCTTCATATTTTTCTTTTAAGTAAAAACATTTGGTGTGATAACATAGTGCTTTGCATAACACATATGACAGGTGGACGTTATGGGGGCTGGCGGCCTTCCCTGAGTCCACGTTGACAGCCCTGGGCCAAGAAGAAACACTTTATATGCCTATTTGTGGGTTATAAGTATAAAAGTCATGTGGGTTGGTTGTACTAGGTATTTCTGTTATTTACCCACAGGGGCTAGCTGCCATTCTCAGTCCACCCCGATTGGCTGCCCCTGTAATGATCCTACCCATCAGGACCAAGAAGAGGTACTTCATACCCCCAGCTGTGGGAAGTAAACATAAAACTATGAGTGACATGATGAACAAGGCTCGGGCAGCCGGTGTGGTGACGCCTCAGGAAATCCAAGAGCGGCCGATCAATGTGTCCTGCACAGGTGTGAACGACTCCTTAACCGTGTTTAGATTTTTATCGGTTCTGTAGCGTACTTTGCGAGGAAGGACCCTGCTGCGCTGGCTGGCTGGGATCTGAACATATTTTTACACTTCCTTTTCTTTCTCTTAGCTGGCATATTTGACCCATATGTCCCACCTGAAGGGGATGCCCGCCTGTCATCACTTACCAAGGAGGGGCTAAAGCAGAGAACTCAGCAGCTGAAACAGACCGCGACCTCTCAGCTAGCGTATGTATCGGAGCTGACTTTGTAATACGGTCTCATCTGTGCCTTCCATTTCTGTTGTAAAATCACATAATTCTGCTTTCAGAATTCGCAAGATTAAGGAATATGACAGTGAATTCAGCACAAAATCATTCCCAGAGAAAGCTCAGGAAATATTTTTAGCAGCACATGAGTGTCTAACACAGTAAGTACCATGATTCATCCCTCTCACACTCATATATTCTTTTCTGTATTCTATATACATAGAACATTTGGACCATGCCATCTGCAAATGAGTACACCCTATGTCATCACAACCAAATATATCAGTGCTAGAAATGTAATATATTCTAAAACCATTTATAAAACAGTATAATTTCTGAATAATTAAATAGCCACATATGTTCCACTGGTACTTTCAATGGTAATTATCAGGAAAGCTTGGAAGCAAGGGAGAAGGTGTTATAGACACAGAGGTTCGTTTCCAGGGATGGGAAGTGATAGAAAAAATAGCCAAACAGAACTTTTATTTATGTGAAATCATCAGTGTAGCAGGCGCTGCGTGTTAACTATGATGAAATGTCCACCAAAAGTAAATTTGACCCAGTGTTGTGGGATATCAAATAAAACAATTCCTTTCAGAAGAACAGTTACTTTGGTTTGATGTTTTAACACGATAAACAGATGGGAATGTAAATAAGTGTGGGTTCAGTGTTTTGATAATTAGGTCATTTTGTGTAAAGTTTGCGCTTTTTGTTTTTTTACAGGTTTGACCGCCACAAGTTGCACAGCTTGGTGACAGAACGTTGCTATCCTGTAAGTAAGTTGCGACTCTTCATCTGTTTTTGACCCATGGGAAATATTCTGACGTTGTTTCCTCTTTTCATTCTCGCAGGAGTTGGTGCGTGGAAATAGATATCGAACTCTGCGCTGGAAGTTCATAGAATCTTTGGAGCCTCCTCGAGTAGTTCAGGTTCGTTGTCCTGACATGGTTACCAAGGGAAACCTGTATGGCCAAGTGACTGTCCGGATGCACAGCAGACAGGTGAGTGTCTCTCCTTCCACTTTTGCATTGACCAGTCATCATAATACATGACGGTATATAATACAGTCTCCCTATTTTATACTGTGACATAACTGTAGAAGTTCAGCTGGTTACCACAACACTTTCCCCGATGATGTAGCAAGACTTTTTATCTCATTAAAGCACCTTTATATAGCAGAGCCGTTTTAAGCCTTAAAATACGTTATTTCTTGTTGCATACTGGATCCCTCCACCTGTCTTCCAGACAAGTGTAAAAAAGCAGGCGACTGTTGGAATAGTTGGTTAAGCTCTAACACACGACACATACACTTTCTACCCATCTCTAGGATTGCTAACAAGTCGTTCTTCAGTAGTCAGCTAGCGTTTACCCATCCAAGTACTGGGAGAGAAAAAATGGATTTTCCAATCAATGGCTGGATAGTTTCTTGTAGGCTACAATTAGTCAGTGGTGTAAAATTAAGCATATTTTATTATTTAAACAAACATACCCAATCTAGAGATCTCATTCCTCTGCAGATTGCATATGATGTATTGGGGTGCTATGTGGCTCTGATTTTATTTTGTTATGATACAGATCAATAAAATATCCTGCCCTTTTCACGCCCTTTATCTCTTTCCATGATTACTATACTCTTACATTTTTGACGACATGACAATTGTTCCATTTGTGTAGTCTATTTATACCGCTTCCCACAACTATGCTTTTGCCATAGAGTCTGATTATATATGACCGTTTTGGACGCGTACAGTATGGGAACGAAGAACCAAAGGATGTTTTGGAGTATGTGGTATTTGAGCGTCATATGGTAAACCCATATGGAACATGGAGAATGCATGGCAAGATTGTTCCTGCATGGGCGCCACCCAAAGACCCCATTTTGAAGGTAAGGAAAACTCTTATCCCTCTGGAAATTAGAAGTGTTAATTGTTCAAATATACAGCATATATTTATCTTGCTTTTTTTTCCTTTTATTGTAGACTGTGATGTTGCCTGGTCCTGACTTGAAGCCATGTCAGGAGCTGGAGGATGTGGTCCATGAGACAACCCAATCCCCACAACAGCAGTGGTATAAATAACAATGCTTATACTGACAGCTATGATGAACATAAGTAGTAGGTTAGGTGCTGGATGTGTTATACTGCATTTTAGCAGACAAATTAACTCTAGCATGTGATCTGGGGTTCATCCAACCAGAACTGGGACATCTCTTCACAGACCCTGGAACCCGTGGATTAGTTTGGTTCCTCAACTTGTAAGATAATAAACCGTGATAATAGGACTTGGGAACAGTGCCAATTTTTGTTGTACGTGTTTGACCATTTTGCACACTGCTTACTCTAAATATATCAAAACAACAAAGACAAGCTTTGAAAAGAAAGGGCATTTTTTATTCGAGATTTGGGTACTGACATAGGAACAATTCTAAATTCCAGCTCTTTGTTTATTTCTGATTGGAGCATGAAATAATTTCTGATTCCTTCCATTCCTCAGTATACATACACATTTGTACACCCAGTCTAGTTGCTTGCCAGCTATGCATGCATAGTCTTCCTCACTCAATCCACCCATATGTACAAGCAGTGCATTCACTCTCACTATGCCCATTCACCAGAATCTAATATTCTCATTGGAAATCCCATGGGCAGACATCTGCTTTATGGGAGACAGATTGGTTTTCTGTAGATGCCAAGGGCTTTTCCTGCACTTCCCATGGACATATTTCTGCCAGACTGCAAGAGTTTTCATCACTTGTAGGAGGCATAGCCTGCAACTCTGTACCGTCCTGGGGTGTAATGCTGCTCTCTAGGTTTTCGGCATGCACTCTGCTTTGCAGTCGTAAGGAGTGGTGCCAGCGTTTGCCATGCTGTGCGGGTTTTGTAGGAGGGTAGAGATCACCCATGCGTCCTTCACTCTTACTCATGATTTTACATAGTGGCCTGGGTTCCTCACTTGACCAGCTACACATGGAATCTTGCTTACTTTGTGACTTGTACAGCTGACCAAGGGGTGGCTTGCTGGTCTTGGGAGACTCCAAGGGTCCTGAATCTACAAGGGCCTTAGTTGCAGGGTCCCAGCTATGGCTCTGCGATTGGCTCAAGGTTGCTGGGGTCCCTTCAGAGTCCAGACTCTCCCAGGGGCAGATCTCTCCCCTTCGAGCCTCTAAATCCAAGCTGTCTGAAGTTTTTGATTGAATAGGTCCCCCGTCAAATGTTTTACTCTGTGATTGACTGAGGAGCCCTGGGGATCCCCCAGACTCTTCACTTTCCCATGGGCACACAGCATCTCTCTGCCGCCCAAGTTCCTCTAGTTTCATGACTAAACTCTGTTCATTCAGGCCTCCCATGGACACCTTTTCCATCTCACCAGTTTCCCAGGGGCATATTTTTGCTCTTAAGTCTCCAACATCCTTGCCCTCCCAGGGACAAATTTCCTCTCGTTGTCTTTCCTCCTCCTCTCCTTCCCAGGGGCAGATCTCTTTATGTGGACCCCTCTTTTCACCTTCCACTGGAGGTGGAGGAATGTGGAATGAGAAGTTACTCCCTGATTGACTCATAGGACCCCCTGGACCTTCACTATCTGTACTCTCCCAGGGGCATATCTCACTTCTTCTGCTTTCCACACTGTTTGATTTTTGTGGGGCATCATGGGGTCCCTCCATACTCTCCCAAGGGCAAACTGCCTCTCGCAACTGACTCATTCTCTCCAATTTGCTGGATGATGGGGTCTGTTTTGACATTTTAGGAGAAGAGGACATTTCATCCTTATTCATTTTTAAGAAACATTCTCTCTGTGGGGAGAGGCACGCCTGACTCTCACTTTCTGCCAGCTCACGTAGCTGTGACTTAAGTTCCCCATCCCTAATACAGTCTGATTCCTCATCTTGTGTCTTTAATTCTTCCACTTGCTGCTTCTTAAGCACTCCTGCTCCTTCAGCAGCCTGTCTCACTCTCTCTTTATGCTGTCTTCCTGCGGCTGTTCCTTTAAATGCCCGTACTGCCAGAACCAGACTTTTTAATGTACTTTTGTGAATTAGTTTTGCAGACTCCCCTGGATTCTTTCCTTCTGTACCTATAACCTCAGCATTTTGTACCTTGAATCCTTCACCTTCTGCATTACTTGTGGGAACCAGAGCTGCACCAGGCTTCACTGTGATAGATGAAAGGTCCCCTGTTTTCTGCTGAGTGCTATCTTGTAAGTGGTAAGATATATTCCCTTCTACCCCATCACTTCTAAGATTCTCTCTGCTTCCCAAGCTTTGAGGCTTAGCAGCTGTGTCTTCTTTCTTCCCCCGAGAAATGTGGGTCTTTCCTGATGCATGTGAGGTGTCCATACTACTGCATTTTCCAGGTGCATAGGTGACATGCTTCTGAGCCTTATTTTCACTATATGTAGGGAGCTCTTGAAGCTCCCATGGACACACCTCAGCTTTGTCGAAACTGCCTCCCAGCAGTGGGTTCCTACTCCCTTCCGTAGCTCGTTCTGTGGAGGTTTCTGAGGCTCCTGTAAGTGGGCCCTTTCCATGAGCGCTTCCAATCATGCTGTGAGATTTTTGTAGAGCTCCAGTAGACACACTCAAAGGCTTTTTGTCTGCCAAAAGGTTGTGTGCACTAAGTGACTTACAGACTAAGGGGGCTTGACGAAGAGAGTCCCCATGAGAGCGTAAAGACACATTTCTGGCAAGGTTTCTCCTCATCAGGGAATCCCGTAGGGAGGCATCCCTAGCTGAGCTCTCCAGCCGTGGAGAGACAGAACCACTGTCCTTGGATTCTTGCATGTGGTCATAAGTGCTATGTGACTTGCGCAGAGAAAGGACTCTTTGCCTCAGTGATTCCTCCCGCAATTTAACACTGCCACTGTCCTGCTGCCTTCTCTTCTGTCCTCCACCGGAACTTGGAGAACCCTCCTTTTCTTCTCGCCCACATTGTCTCGTAACAGAATCTGGAATCTCAGTTATACGTCTCATAATAGAGCGACCCAGTCCTCTCCGAGAACTCCTCTTCTTTTGGAGATGCGGATTGTTGTGGATCATCTTCTTTGTTTTGTGGACTTCCAGTTGGGCGTAAAGCTTCTTAAGCTCATCCTGCAGAAAGAAAATGGTGCTGTGTCAGACCAAATAATTATGACTCGCTTCACATGCTAGACAATATGGAATATATGCTAAATGAGGATGTTTAACAGTTTTTAGTCCTGCATTAAAGTTTCCATTCCAGACATAGGTGCCAAGCATGCTTTAAGCTCTATACAGTGCTTGTAACAGAAGAAAAATAGTGGAATCAAGAAATCAGCACAAGGAAATTAGGCTACAAAGTGCAACAGCTGTGATTTATGTTACTTGTAGGAAAGGCTGGCATCCACCATGCTAGTTCAACATCACTGGCAGGCCCAGACTAGCCATCCGGTGCCTCCCAAGTACCTCTTGCCAATTCTGCAACAGATTGCGTCTTTTAGCGGGAGGGCACCAGTTAGACATGTGGGGCTGCACACTGCAAAAGTGTAAGCATAACATTAGATCAAACTAATTTGGTTTACCAAAATAATTGGAGTGTAATAGCTTGTCTATACCCATAAATGATACAGGTGTAGCTTATTGTGCATGACTTGGCCAAGTAACTTTGATTCTCTAACTCTCTTATAGTAAGTGTTCACTTCTGCCCCAGACAGGGGGTGAAACCTTGAGTTTCTGTTATCATACTCACTAAAAGGGCATAAACTCTCCTTGTTGTCATGTGAAAAAGAAAGTACACCCTCTTTGAATTGTATGGTTTTACACATCAGGACATAATAACAATCGTCTGCTCCTTAGCAGGTCTAAAAACTAGGTAAATACAACCTCAGGTGAACAATACATGACATATTACACAGTGTCATGATTTATTTAACAAAAATAAAGCCAAAAAGAAGAAGCCATGTGTGAAAAACTAAAACCATAGAATCCAAAGAGGGTGTACTTTCTTTTTCACACACACATATTATACCGGTATATAGTCTGGTTTCAAGGACTCCATCCAATCAATAATCTAGGTCCCACTGGTTAAGAGGAAGCACACGAGTGTAAACAGCACATTCTTACCCGTATGTCATCAGGATCCAGGCTGTGCTCACTCCACGCAGATGTGATACTGCTGTTCAAATTTGATCGGGAGCGTCTCAAGTCCAGTTCATCCTCATACACCTCGGCAGCTATTTCCTCTCGTGGAGGTCCTCCTGCGTGTAGGAACTGACACAAGAGCATATAGATATTGATAAGCTAAGTCACCCATACATTCACGGACTACCTCATATACACATTAGTAAAGTATACCTTTGGTACCAGGAGCAAGATAAGTGTCATAGTGACAGTCCCATGTGTGTGAATGAAAAACAGGAGCAGTGTCCAATCAGGATGAAGAGATGTGACCATGACGAACCTTGAACAAAGGAAACCCAAGGCAACTGAATATCATAAATGTAAATGTAATATATAAATATATATGTAATTTGGTATCCTGATATATTACCCTATGAAGACAACCACAAGGCAACTGTATTTTACTTAGTTGCTACTCCCCTTCGAGTGCAGGAAAAAAAATCTTGTACCTGTTCATTTTGTTACTATTCTTTAGTGTTCAAGTTCACGATATGTGGTTTTAAGCCTCACCTGAGCACATGGAATGCAGCTGAAACAAACATTTCATTGTGAACAGCAAGTCCCATATAACGAGGCTCGTGGAAGGCAGACGGGACCGAGCGAGCTTCATAGCACAAGAAACTTCCCCAGGATAACAACAGAAACTCACCTAGAACAAGAATTACAGCAAGTTATACACCTGATCACTATGAGTGATCCTGAGATGGACTACATGGAAAATCATATATGATGCATAAAATGAACTCACCCAGAGACATCATATAATCCCAGCGATCGTGGTCACATGTGTAAAAGACAAGCCCCTCGCGTGTTTGTGAACGGATAACCATAGGGACCCCTCTCTGTAGGTTTTCCAGAACCCCTAAAGTCCATCCCACCAAAAACCAGGTGCAGAGCAACACCATGACCGACAACATTCGCAGCAATCGCATACTTGTCATGTAGGGTATACGTTGAGCGGTCCTTGAAATGAATACCTTCATTACCCTGTAAAGAATGAAGACCCGTGCTATCTATTAACACGCCTGATTACACATACATCCACTAGACATGCATACAAACAGAGGAACGGGGTATAACCTGTTCACACCTGTAAAGTTTCAGCACGATGGTCCCATATACAATGCAGAACCCAAGCAGACGCACCCATCGCAGAGCTGCACATCGGAACACACTTGGCTTAAAGTAGAGGATAAAAACCTAGACCAAACATTTATGAATAGAGTCAGCCCACTTGGGTTATATGGGGATTCGGGATATATTGTGACCGGGGGGGGTGTCACTCACCGGAAAGTACAGTAACAAGGAGCCAAACAGGATGGTTTCCAGAAGAAGAAGACCTGAGGCACGGATCCTCTGAGAGGGCAGAAACAGAGTCAATATGCGTGTGTTTGGGGAGGAAGAAAGACCACTGGGGTTGTATGTACACAATGTATATTGTTTGGTGTGATCATGGCAGTGTAGTAACACTGGACATTGCTGTTTGGGGCCTTAATGCAGTTAAAGGGGATCTGTTACAGTCTGCATATTTAACTAAATTAGGAAAAACCTGATTTTTTAATCAGTGTCATTGTTTCGGAGATATTTAGAAAGAAAAAAAATGTAGTAAAAAATAAATAAAAGGTAAAATACATAAATATGGAGAGTAGTGTCACCTTGATATCATCAGTTGTACCCTGATCCTTAGTCATGTTGCACTACTCTCAACTTAATAGAGGAATAACTATCCACATCCCATACGTCCCAAGCGCCATCTTTATAATCCAATAAAATAGTCGTCTCCCTCTCTGGCCATTGGCAATGTTGGGTAGGAAAGTAATTATTATTAAAATTCTGAAGCGCCAATACTTTCTTTCTTTAGTGTCCCGAACTGCATAGTAAAAATAATTTTGGAAGGGTGAAAGATACACTTTATTGATTGTATCGCGTCCGCTCACTTTGCTTTCGCGGAAGTTGTAGGCCACAAGCATGCTCAGGAAGACCCCCAGCATTCCTGCTGCTTGCAGGGACAGCACGGTGACGCGCAGAGCCCAGTCTTCCTCCACGAGACACGGGGAGCCATCCACACACGTAGCACAGCCCCCGCTGCAGCGCTGACAGGCTGTAACCCCCGGGTATGAGCTGCCCGAGCCTGCGGGGGGCACATGGATCAAAAAAAAAGTACAGAGAAATGCTAACACATACACACATATACAAAGTAACTACGTGTAACGATCAACATACACGTTTTTGAAGTAGACGTATACACGTATGTTTATGTATATGTGTACATTCATTTACCGCTATGTACATATACACGAAACACTAGCACACACTGTTACTTTACCCTCATGCTGTGTCCTGTAATAGCCAGGCTGGCACACGCATCGGTACCTGCCCAAGATGGAGCCGTTTCTTTCCTCCGATACGCACTGAAGGGGGGACACGCAGCTCAGATGACGGCAGTTACATGTTGCTGCTAGTATTACACACATTAACTATGTACAGCGCTACAGAACATGATGGCGCTATATAAAACAATAAATAATAGTTATTGTATGTCCAGAGATCAACTAGGTAAGCGTAGATCTCCCTCTTCTTGGGGGGTTTCATAAATGGGAATTCTGGGGCAAATATCTAATGGTGGGGCAATCACCATGGAAATCACTGGAATGTTAATTCTGACTGCTAAGCACATTACATTGTGCACATAGATTCTAGATATGGTTCAGTGAATATGCTCAGGTCAGAAACTCAGCAGACAGGGAACCTTCACATGGTTCCAACAATTTCGAATGACTGAGTAAGTAGGTAGGTATGCACAGTGTAAACCATTGGCAGACCTCATTTACCTGTGTGCTGTTCTCATCACAGCTGTGCGTGTTGGCAAACCATCCAGGGCCCTGGGAACATTGATCTATCCCCAAACTCTGCAGTCGTACGTCCACCCGCAAGGCTCCTCTGAAAAACAAAGTGTATCATTGAAGTTGTTCATGACACTAACTTGACTCATTTACTTATGAGTAGGAGTATATCACGTTATTCTCACAATAGTTGAGATAGGAATAGAGGAAAATATGTTGTGAACAGATTACACTTTTCTCCTCCTAAGTGCCTTAGATAAATAACTGAGAATAGGTTACAAATTCATGTGAAAAAAATCTTGGTAAAGCCAAGACCTCCAACCGTGCCTCCAACCGTGCCTCCAACCATGCCTCCAACCATGTCTCCAACCATATCTCCAACCATGCCTCCATCGCGCCTCCAACCATGTCGCGCAACCATGCCTCCAACCATGTCTCCAATCATGCCTCCAATAGCGCCTCCACCATGTCTCCAACCATGCCGCCAACCATGCCTCCAACCATGCCTCCAACTATGCCTCCAACCATGTATCTAACCATGTCTCCAACCATATCTCCAACCATATCTCCAATCGCGCCTCCAACCATGTCTCCAACCATGCCGCCAACCATGTCTCCAACCATGCCGCCAACCATGCCTCCAACCATGCCTCCAACTATGGCCCTCCAACCATGTATCCAACCATGTCTCCAACCATGCCTCCAACCATGTCTCCAACCGTGCCTCCAATTGTGCCTCCAAACAATGCCTCCAACCATGCCTCCAATCGCGCCTCCAACCATGTCTCCAACCATGCCTCCAATCGTGCCTCCAACCATGCCACCAACTATGCCTCCAACTATGCCTCCAACCATGTCTCCAACCATGTCTCCAACCATGTCTCCAACCATGCTACCAACTATGTCTCCAACATGTTGGACACAATGCAGCAATTATTCTCAGAAATTAGAATAAGGAATAATGTCCCCAGTACTCGTAATGGAAACCATTCCAATGTTTTGTGTGATGCTGGCATGGCTGGGTAAACCAAGAACTATTCTCTGTAATCAACCTCTGTACTCCAGGGCTACATTCTCTCCAGAAGAAGTCTGTCCTCTGGGATTTTACAGATGGAAAGGGCACCTGGTAACGTTCTTCTGATCTCTGCATATAGAAGCGATGGTACAATTGTTCCTGCAAACTTTATCAGCAGATACGATGCCAACATGCAGGCCCCCTTATAAATTGAGATGTACCCATCCCTTAAAAAGGCATAAGATTTTCCATTATTAGAATTGACCATATATGTACGTATTGATGAGTCCTGACTGCTAATGGGTACTGATGGCAGGATATGGGGTCAGAGATTGGGTATTTGAAAGAAATATTCAGATACATAAAAAAACTAAACAAGCAGAGGGTCATCAGCTTCAGTATAATGACATCATAGTAGTAGTGGATAAGTGGAATAACTTGTCAGGTATGGTGGTAGAGTGAGGGCAGTGGAGGAGGGGTGTGGGGAGCTATTGCCTCTTGGGCAATGTTAAGCCACTATCAGAAGCTTTTCATGTGCCTTACTTGCAATTTTATGTATTTTTAGCAGGAAGATACTGAGGATTTAATTCGGCCCTTTAAGGCCAGTGGGCAAAAAATGATGGAGGAAGTCATTAAATATGGATGCAGTAAAAGGGTGAGGGCAACCCACGAGGGTACTCATCATCAAAGGATGAGTAAGTGGGGGCAGCACTGAGCAGGTAGGGTCGACATATTTGCCAAATTCACAAATATCTTCTAGTGCAAAGCGTTAAAGCCCCAACCAGGAGGATCATTCTGCTCGTTTCCATAGTGACTGCTCCACATTTAGAAGTCTGTTATTTCTAAAGTGTCCTGCGGAATATTAATGTCAGGATGAGAAGGTGGCAGAGCGACATGGATCACGCGGAAATGTTAGGGCAGAGAAATGCCAGGGTCGTTAGAACCTGGCATCCCGGTGCCATCTGCTCACTCAGAGCTGGCGGAGGGAGATTTGCGGCTTAACAGCTGCTCAGTTTGAGGGCGGATGTGAGTGATATAAAATCAGTGTTTGTGAGAGACTAATCTGAGGGGGGAGGAGGAAAAAGTGAGGCCATGAGAAAAATATGCAGGTGAGATTAAGGGGGTTTGTAGTAACCAGTGCGTGCGCAACATTGTTATAATACCATTAACGGATTCACATACACACACATACATTTATATATACATATATATCCAGTGTATAAATTCCAGTGCATTCGCAACAATGTTATAATACCATTAACTGATTTACATATAAATATATATATATATATATATATATATATCCAGTGTATAAATTCTAGTACATTCACAACAATGTTATACCATTAACTGATTTACATATAAATATAAATATATATATCCAGTGTATAAATTCCAGTGCATACGCAACAATGTTGTAATCCCATTAACTGATTTATATATTTATATTGATATAGTTATATATACACTTCCAGTGCAGGAGAAATCTATGTTGAATTAGATCTTTAGACTCCAATGAATTAATCAATTTAATTTATTATAACATAGCACAAAAAGTTATGTGTTAGGAGTCTCTTGTTAAGCTACTTCAATATTTGGCTTTGTTAAGTCTCAGCACAAGATCAGAGTTATTCCTCCGAGAAAGTCGTATCTTGAAAGGAAAAAAACATGAAGCCCCCCTTCTACCCTACTCCGTCATGTTCTCCTTCTAAAATGACAGTAGTCCAGACACTAGGATATGTCAGCTCGCTCACTTACTTAAACTCAGGACTCAGGTCAGGCTTCAGTCCAAAGAACGCAGTAGAGAGTGAGACCATCCATCCCGGGACAAAATGTCCCCCCTCGCACTCTAGAAAGGGTTTGGACCAGTGTACATGACTGGGGTCCACAATGTAGCTGTCTCCCCTGCTCCACTTTGGGGTATCAAGGCTTTGTAGATCATTTAGAAGGATCTCCTTGGTGAGTGAGGGGCTGGCTTGAAAGTTACCCCAAGATCCCCAGTCCGTTCTGTGTTTCCTATGATGGTGAGGTGAAGAGAGGTCTCGTAAAAGAATTTCATGGCCCTCCTTTGTGGCCTGAAGAAGCAACTGAGGCTTGGAGGACATTGGATGGGTAGTGAGAGAGAGCATTGCCCGGTGTATGTGGGGGTCCCCTCCTGCCAGACTTCTCACCAGAGCGTGATACCATTCTATGTCCTCCCGTATACTGGACTCACGCATGTCGCTGGCCTGGAATATCATGTTGAGGAAGTTGGTGGCATGAAGCAGGGAGTCTCTTGGGCCTCTGGTGTGATCAAGAATTGTATCTGTAGGACGGCCTCTCAGGTCAGTGAGTTCGTGTCTCTTTGTGCAATTGGCTTCAGACAGAAATAGAAGGTTACCTGAGTGTAGGAAGCCAAGTGCTGCTCTACGACCCTCTTCATCAGGCTGGTCTGGACCAGGAGAAGGGGGCAGTGAAGAAGAGGCAGTAGTTGGGGTGGATGGAGAGGGGGTAATGGGAAGAGGAGATGATATGGGAACATGTGGAGAAGAAGGTGGAAGATAGGGGGGAGATGTCGTTAAAGAAGGGATAGAGGAAGGAATGGAGGGGGTGGGCAGGGGGTCTAAAGAGGTGGATAGCGGAGGTTGAGTTGGAGTTGGGGCTTCCTCCATAGTACTGTTGGTCCATGAGGTGCTCTGAAAAATCGGACTGGCATGAAGAATTTGCTGGACATGATGGCACCAAAGCAGTGCCAACCATAAAACTGCCATCTCTCCGTCAGGAAGAGATCATGCCAACGATGCTCTTCCTGCGAGACACCGGTGTAGATACAGTCTCCTTGGTGTTGAGTATGAGCCTCCCATCTCGCAGCAGGACCTTGGACTGGTCAGTGTATTTAACCCTTTATTTCATCTGCATTATGTGACCTGAATGATACCTGCTAAAATCTTCCATGTGCCGTCCACGTTCATCTCTCACTTCCTATCACACCGACGGGTGCCCATGTCTTCTGACTGCTCAGTTCCCACCCCCACCTTGTCTCTCTGCCCTGTCACATCCCTTCACCCATTTAACTCTTTCCGTTCTTTCCAGCGGTCGTCGTCTTGTTTTTCTCTCTTCAGCCCTTTAGCCTCTGTTTCGACCTCTCTCCTGTCTGTCTCTCTCTCCGTCTCTCCTGCTTCCCCTCCTCTCTCTTCTGCTCCTGCTATGCGTACGTCACTTGGTTCCCGAGTCTGTGCTGGCACGGCCTCCTGCCCTGTGCCGATTTCCCATATGAGGTCTACCTAATCCCTGCGCTCAGTAAAGGAGCTAGGTGTCTGAGAACAAAATGATAGGCTGGAAAATGGGTGGAGAGGCTCCAAGATGAGGGTGGAGAGACGGGAGACAGGAGATGCAGAGACGTGGGGGTAGACTGGCAGCTGAATAGTGTTTGCTTAATGCAGGGAGTGGGGGTGAGTGATGCAGGGTGTATGAAGAGTGGATAAATGATCACTGTGGATTATGAAGGGAAGCTTAGCGCTTACTCGGAGAACATAGAGGAGAAGCGATCAGCGCAGGGTGTATATTTTCAGGAAATTCCCACAGTAGGAAGAACTGCCTGGGGCAGAATGCAGAGCGGTGGAAAGCATCTTCATTATTATTATTTATTGTTTTATATAGCGCCATCATATTCTGTAGCGCTGTACAATGGGTAGACAGGACATCACAAGTGGCATATAACATAACACTATTACTTACAGAACAACAGGTGAGGGCCCCTGCTCAAAAGAGCTTACAATCTAGAATGCATGAATGTACGTGCCGTGAAATAGATGCAGGAGATCTGTGAGGGACGCGGAGTGACAGGCGGAAGAAATGCCGTACACAGATACTGAAGTTATCGGACGCGCATGGAGGTGATCAGTGAGGATAAAGGGATTGGGGGGTGCACTTTGGAGCATGCAGTGTGTGGGATCGGGGGGTTAAAGCTGCTCCACCATTCTCCTATCGCTAGGAGACGCCAGTTGTGTCGTCACAACCTGGATGAAGCTCCATGGCAACCGAGGCTGGGAGCGTTCTGCCCCCTCCAACATCAGCATCAGTCCGTGTGCCATGCAGAGACAGAGAGTGTGTGTGTATACAGAAACAGCATGCACTGCGTGTGTTATATGTGCTGTATGCGTGTTTTAAGAACATGGAATCCTCTTAATATTAACGATGTGTGAATCCATGCATCTATTAGGATTAGGGAAGTAACATTTAAACGTAGACTAAACGCTGAGTCATTTTTATTCCAGGGCAAAAAAACACAAAATATTACAATTTTACCATTATGAGTTAGTCCCCAAATTTTTCTTAAATTGGTCCAGCGTCTGTCACAGGGAGATCTTAATAAAAACTCACTTGTGATGTGGATTAACAGATTGAGAGCAATAAACTGCCGGAGTGGGAGTTAATGAGTGACAGAGGTGACATCAGAACACTTGTAGCAATTACAGACTGGCAAAGTGATGTGTCCAGGCTAACAAAAAGTGACATATGACAAAAGTGTCCGCTAGTCAGGAATTGACAGCTATATATGCCATAATGCCAGCCAAGCAGTCAAGGACAATGACTTATAATGATTTTGGTAGCCAACCCAGCACTGACGGTGACTTAGCACAGTAGTTCTAGCCAACCCGGCACTGACGGTGTCATATCATAATAGTGATAGCCAACACGGCACTGACTGTGTCATATCATAATAGTGGTAGCCAACCCAGCACCGCCAGTGGCATAGCACAAAAGTGGTAGACAACCCAGCACTAACATAAAGATAATAGTGCCAGCCCAGCTGGCACGGTCAATGAAATGTGACAAAAATGCTATCCAATCGAGCACTGAGAGTGATATGTGACCATGATTCTAACCTGCAATAATACGACAACAATAGCGCTAGCCAACCAGTCACCGGCAGTGATATGGCAATAATATTATTAGCAAATCGGGTGCTGGCGTGACATGATATCATTCCAACAGTTGATGCAATATCTATAAACCTTCAGCCATGAAGATATAGTGAGAGTGCCTGACAAAGCATGACTGTCCCTGACCTCCTCTGTTACTATATATGTATCTGTGTATATATAATAGAGAGAGAGATGTATGTATCTGTATATTTATATAATATATATATATATATAATATATATATACCGAGAGAGAGAGAGAGAGAGAGAGAGAGAGAGAGAGAGAGAGAGAGGAGAGAGATTGTATGTTATCTGTGTATATATATATATATAGAGTGAGATGTATGTATCTGTGTATATATATATATAGAGAGAGAGATGTATGTCTCTGTGTATATATATATATATAGAGTGAGATGTATGTATCTGTGTATATATATAGAGAGAGATGTATGTATCTGTGTATATATATATATAGAGAGAGAGAGAGAGAAAGAGAGAGTGGACGCTTGTAAAGCTTCTCTGCCTGATTACCCCTCCTGCAGGCTGTATAAATATCGGTCTCTCTGATTGTGTCACTTCAAATTAGTGTTGTGTGAGTGGAGAGAGTGGAAGGACAGATGGCTGTAGAGAGCCTGGGGAGCGAGAGATCTGTCACAGATGTGCGAGAAAAATCCAGACTCTTTATTTCCACATCTACCATGTTACCCCCCCATCACCTTCCTTCCTATACATCATACGGTTGCCTCTCCCATTGTATATATTATCACACATCTGTCTGCATCAGCTCCACATCACCTCTCCTCTCCCCTCCTCTCCTGTCTGCTGCTGCTTGTGTTTAGTTTCTTATATAGGGCGATGCTAGTAAATAGAAGGCATTGTTGTTCTGTAGCATCTGCTATTGTTTATTTAGTATAAACATAAACATAGTATAAACGTTTCATTTCAAACACTAAATATAAACTGTGAAAAGATATGATGGCATATTGAGGGAAAAGATGGATAAATAAAAGAGTGAAAATCATCTGGTTCCATGGTATCCGTTTGAAGAGAGAGATGGAGGTTTGGTTACCTAGCCCCATAACTCATCTAAACCTTTGTCTTTTATTTTTGTGAATATGACCAGGCCTAGTACTGAAGCTCAATTACCAAAAAACAATGCATTGTCTTTTCATGATCCAAAAAAAGGAAAAATCACCATATATTCTAGGTGATAGCGTACCCAAGGTCAAGGTCAAATAAGGATAACATAAGGATAGATAACATAAGCAACTGTGCCAAGCATTGTCTAGAATAAGAAACTGGCCTTGGTAGTAGTAAATACAGGTAATTCCCATGATAATCATCAAAAAGAATTCCCCCCACTGACCAACCTAAATGTGGGGAGATACATTTAATTTCTGGGTAATCACAATTACCAGCGAGTAAATACATGAATTTCTACTAGAAATAGATGAATAGATACAAAAGATAAAAAGGAGTTGTGGAATCAGAGCTACATACAAAGCAAAGAACCTAGGAGTTGTTTAGCCAGAACAGAATGTTGCCTAATGACCCGGCCGCATCTAATTCCAGATGCCATATTTCTCATTATTATAATGTGTTTTACTTCACTGTCAAGTAAGGAACCCGCAGCACTTTATTGACACAGCCGGCAGAAGTCAGTTTTATTTCATATTGTCATTTTATTACCCTAATGACAGTAAAACGCATCAGAGTCCATGCAAATCAGACTCGAATATACATTTTATATATAAGAGCCCCAAACACGTCGGTCATGATACCAGAGCATGGTCGTCTTTCTGCCAGTGAAGAAGGGAAGGGGGACTCATGAATAGAAAGTTTTAACGAGAGTTTTAAATGAGAAATGTCCTGGTTTTTTTTAAAAACACCCCAGGACGCACTGTGACTGTCCCGGAGAACAGGTACTACATTCAACCATGCAAGTCAATGGAGCCCATTTTACTAATCACAATCCGATTCGTAAAATATATAAAAACGAAAACAAAGTTTAAACAAATTAATAAAAATGTGATAATTTGCCAATGATGTCAGCATCACCTAGTTCCAACAAAATGTAAAAATATGCCCATAACAAAAAAAGAAAACGTATATTTTTATAAAATAGGAATTCATAACATAAACAATTTACCCCATCAAACCATATGTTTTTGGAAACCCAAGTTATTTCAAATGCTGATATTTTTTTTTCCACACAAATTGTACTTCAGGTGTGAATTTACCACTCCTGGTATACGTCACTGTCAAACAACACCCCAATATGTGTTCAGCAGCATCTCCCCAGTACAGTTATACCCCCCATACATGATTTTTGTCGGGTTGTTTAGAAGGTAAAACACCACATTTGGAAGTGTGCATTTTTTAACTTGGATCTTTGACATATGGTCCATCTGCCACCACGTCCTATTTGGGACATCTCTGAAGTCAATCAGTTCAATGTACCTCGTCAAACCATAAATTTCTGAAAACTAGACACCCCAGGGTATTTCAAACGCCAGCGTTTTAACCCTTTCCATGCACTGATTTTACCACCAGCCTTTGTCAAAATTTTGTGGTGGTATTTAAATACGGTACTTCAGCTCACTGTAACGTATACTCAAACTCCACTGTTAGTCAATAAACTGACCATTATTACCCGGGCATGAGCACAACGTAAGGAAATGGACTCATAGTTAAACATATATATATATATACGCTGGGAGGTATGCATTTATGGCAGGAGTTTTTACAGGATGTGTTTATTGGCATGGCTAGGAGAGAGGGCTTTACTGACGTTCGTGATGCGCACAGACAACCTCCGCTGCTGCTGAATTCTATGAATGAGCACCGGAAGGTCATGAGATGCTGGCGCTCCGTCATAGAAGTGCCGGCAGCAGCGGAGGTTGTCTGCACGTATTGCACAGACCTCCGCAGGCTGCGGGAGAGGACGATCCGGGTCCCCTGCAGCGCTGCGGGGGAACTGAATCTTAGTCTTATAGTCAGACCTCTATTAGGTCATCAACCCCAGGTTGACAGGGAGAACCCCAGCTACTGGCCATATTGCGTTCTTTTTTCTGAAAGAAGGTGACATCATCCGAATGGGCGGGACCGCCTGTCTCCGGAGCTGTCACTGATCTCACCGGTAGTGACGTGTCAGAGTACCGGAAACAGGGGCGGGCTCCAATGAGGGAGCTGCTGGAGCTCGGGGAGCGGAGCTGGGAGAGGCCGAGGCTCGGGCCAGGGCCTGTAGAGCCACCGGGGACATGCGAGGGGCAGCGGCAGAGGAGGAGGCCGCGTCCTACCGGGTGCTGAGCCGGCTGCTGGCCTGCGGACCGGAGGCGGGTGAGGAAGCAGCCAGACCCAGGCTCATGGTTTTCCGGAATATGCTACGAGGGGAGGAGGATGCAGAGGCCTCGCTAGAACCGGGGGCTGGAGTAGAAGCGGTACCGGAGGAGGGGGCGCCCCAGCCGTCAGAACTCTGCAGTCGGCACCGCAAAGCCGCACAGCCGGGGGAAGGCCTGGAATTGCAGCTCGGGGCTTTGGGGCTGCGAGGGGCCGGTTGTCCCTGCGAAGAGACTAGCGATGCTCTGCTTGTGCTGGAGGCCCCAGAGGCTCGGCGACTGGAAGAGGAGGAAGACGGAGAGACAGCGGAGGGACAGGCCGGGGCGTCGGCCAGAAGAGGCGCGGGGCGCAAGGGCTCGCTGCGGATCCGGCTCTCCAGGATTTTCCGAACCAAGAGCTGCGCAGGAGCCGGAGGAACAACTGAGAGGAGAGGGGCCGGGGACCTAGGGGGGTCCGGTGGGAGCCTGACTGACATGTCCCGGGACAAGGAGCTGGAACTGGGCAGGTGAGAGCCGGGGAGCTGTGGGAGGTCGGTAGATTCCGGGACTCCAGCAGCTGAGTAAATGGCGCAGAAACATCTAAAAGCTCAATAGCCAGGGACAGGAATTGGGGTTTATTATGGGAAATTCCCATTTAGGATCCCAAAGGTTTGAGAGGCGAAGGATCTTCAGTTTCTCCGATACACGGAATCTAAATAAACTTCCATCACTTTCTAGATACTAAGTTACAGCGAGGTACAGAATGGCTGACTTTTGACAGATTTGCCCGTAGAATCCATACAGGAGGCAACATCTGTGCTGCGGAGTGAAGCGTTGTCTTTGTCTTTTGCCCCCTAATCCCCCCCCCACGGAGCTCGGAGGGGCTTATTCTCTAAAAAGAAAGTTGTGGTTTCAACGCCTTCGCTCCATTATTAATTATAAAAAAATTCTAAAAGGGGCAACACTGGCAGGTTTCTCCAGCTAGGGGGGTGAGCTGGCCAATTCTCATATATAAATCGACAGACAAGAAAGTCCTGGGGAACCCTCCCTGATTTACCCATACATTATACGGGGCCAGCCAAGCTCGTTGGAGTTCTACATTCATAATGTATAGTGAAGTTTGGAGTTGGAACCACAACTCTCCTGTCAAAATTCTCTTTAGTGAATAGACTGCTGTGTTTTACAGCTCCAGATCTGCTATTGAGAAGGAGATTTACTTCTTCCACTCATGCTCATCCAAGTGAGTATTATGGTAATTATCGTCGTAAGCCTGCCTCAAGCTGATTCAGGATAACGGCGTCTCCAAATTTCCAACACTTTCACTTCTGTGCTTTCTGTGGCCCCTGAGCGCCAATAAATTCAACAATTTCATTGACCCATCTTTTCTTTAGTCACCTTATTAGTGCCAAAGACTTGATCAGTCTGTCCTTTTGACGCTTCCACTCGCTGGTTACTTAGACATTTAGACGGTTGTGCTTTTGCCATCCTAATTTTTAAGCTGCTTAATTTCTGCGGTATCATTCGTCAAACCAAATTTCGGCAATATATATATATATTTGGTAGCCAACTAATAATATGCATAATGGAAGAGTTTATTCACTGCGGTGCCCTGTCAGTTTCCAGCTGTCTGTGAATATGTTGTAACGAAAATTGAGTGGACAACGGACCTTTACAAAAACCGCCTGCCTTTTGTTTACGGCTGTTTATTAATGCTTATGATGGCAGTCTTCAAACTCAAATCATTACTATTCATAAACAGGTTTGTGAAGGGGCAGAAATACTGCTGATCGCTTGATTGGCAGGAAGACAGGAAAAAAATCTTAAGCATAAAATAGAGAGCTGTAAACATTAACGTAACTTACCATTGACGGAAACCGGCTTTTATCTCTTAGTTTCAATAAACTTCCTTTATCTGGAGGCCGCCGTTGATTTTGGTGACTTTCCTGGCTCAAACACCACACTGGGCAGATTCTTTATGGCGATGCTAATGAAGTCCGTTCCGCTATAAACTTTTATTAGTCCGAGTCCCCAGTGAGTTGTTCTGTTTACTTCAGACAGTGTGATAAGAAGTCTCGGCTTGAACAAATACAAAGGAGTGATGTGGAGCTGCCTGAAAGCATTATATCGCACAAAAAACTAGAACTGCTCCCCTTTAAACTTCTTACAACGTCGGCCTTTATTTCCCTTCCCCATACACGGCCCCAAAAATCATCTGTGTGAGCCGTGCATCCCGTAGAAATATCCACATTAACTCCACTGCTATGGAAGAATATTAGTAACATGCTTTTTGACAGGTTTTAGAGCCAGACATGTACCTTGTGGCTGTAGGTACGAGATGAAGCTCTGAATGTTTACGTAGTGATGTATTGTATGTATTCTAACATAGTTCATGAGATATAATTTGCATAATTTAAAGAAATCAGACATTTTTGGAGGAAAATCATGGTGAATCTCCTCCGGCCGCATGCTTCTTTGTTCACCGCTCACGCCTCGGTCCATGCGTTGTGTGCCGTATCACAATGTCCCATCGGATGTATTGTGCTGTGAGGTGAGCGGTGCGACGCGCTGTCAGAAACAATAAATCATCTGCAAATGAAATCATATGTTATATTCATGACGGCCGTTCCTGGGGAATCCATCTGTTTTGTAGCCCGGGTGGAAATGTTGCTGTTTTGTTACGTTGCCCTCTGTTGGCTGTGATGTGTGGGGCCACTACTTATATTTCATGTTTTGTATTTTGTTATGAGACATCCTTAGGTGTGATACATGTGTCGGATATTTCACCTGTGTCCCTATACCCTATTTATTTTTCCCTGTGTGTGTACCCCCAGTTTTCCTGCAGCTCATGAGGTGGTTGTGGAGCGTTGTGTGCTTAATCTAATAAAGCCAGTGTTACCCCTGTTCTACCTCCTTTTATACTGGTTTAGGTTGTGTTATTAAAGGTGGAGCAATTTTAGCCTCAGCATCTCAGAAGCTCCAAACTGGGAAGAGCTATTTGGCCCACATAGCCACAGATGTGATGTGAGGGCTGCCATGAGCTGTTAGGGCCTCGCCGTTGAAGACCATGGGTTTGATCCAAGGAGTAAGGGCCTACTGAGTTCATCAACATATTCCTTCTAGCAGTCGGAGAACTGGGTTTGGTCTACTTGAGGGTGCCGTGGGGAGGCCCAGGGGTGCCATGCAATATTATATATTAACAAAAAATTATATTTTAAATGTCTCAAGACACAGTCCTGATGGAATGGTCTAATATTCTCAGTCTTTGCTCAGTAACGTCGTTATTCTCTGTTATGCGGGGAACATAGAATGTAGAAGTTGTGACATAAGGAATATTAGATTCCATTCCCAGGTTAGGTACGCCTGTCCTTTTCTCTAAAGCTCAAAGTAACAACATAACACCTAGTATTTATATATCGCCTTTCTCCCAGCGGGACTCCAAGCGCTTTTAGCAGACGCTCTCGGCATTAAACTAACTCGCCGGCTGAATAATAGTTGTTACTCCATAAACGGTGCTTATTTATCGACCTCGGAAGGAAGAAGGGCTGAGTGGACCCGCCGGGATTGGAACCTGTGGCCATGAGTGGTGAACAAGGCTCTGTTATGTTGGGAAATCGTCCTCAGTGTCAACTTATATCAAAAAGGCATAAAAACCAGAAAAATAAGCAAAAAGGAACATATTACTTATGCAGGTGAGAACAGGCACACTATGGAAGATGAATAAATAACTGTTTTGGCATCCCCCCCTTTCACCCATATCCGTGTGGTCGTTGTCATGCGGTGTTTTTGTTTTTTTAGGACCATGTCCTGTGTCTGGGGAGAAAATAAAGTTAAGCTTCTGCCTCATAGTAAGCCGTTCTTAATATATTTAAATCATTTTGTATCACTTTTAGACCCCCCCCCCGGGCACAAACAATCTTATGATTATGCAGCAGGAATGACAAAAACAGCGGCGGCCGATAAAATCACTTTATCCTCAATTTTCATTCTTGATGTAATTCAGAGCAAATTGCAAAGCTTTCGTTCTCGTCGTAATGTGCCTGCACTCTCTCTCACTCCGTGCCTAGGTCCTGAATTCTGCGTTCTGAGCCCTAAGCACTTGCGTAGCACCTGAGTACTGAGCGCGCGGCTCCGCAGAAACGTCCGATTTCTGTTTTAGGCGCAGGATACGATTGTCTCTTCCCGGCGGGGCTTGTGTCATGTAATCACAGAGGTGTGTAACGACACGTGAGGTATACAGGCGTTGTGTTGTGCAGGTTGGTGTTGGCTGGGTACCTTCTACCAGATAATGCATTAAGAGATAATTCTGTGTCCTTTTTTGCGATCTCGGACGGCTGATAATTGGACGCGGTTTACCGAGTGAGTCTCTGTGCGTTGTTAATGGCTATTTACTATCTCCTTGATCTTATGCATTTCTAAACTTGTACTAATGGAAGGCTAGCAGCGGGGTGATGTATTTTTTAAGCCTTTTGGGGTGTAGATGGAAAGCTTTAATATTGATGCGTTGAGAAGGTACTGTGGCTTGGAACAGACTCCTTGGAGTGTAATCTCAGCCAGGGAGAGCGTGGGTGATTTACTCAGAAAACAGCGTCTTGGATATCATCCCTTTTTCATCTTAAGTCGTCTCTGGTGCCGCACTGCCAATTAGTATTTTCCCTTCTTAATTTATAATTAAACATTGTACATCTCATATGGGTTCTTCGCTTTTATCATCCATTACAGCACCACATCTTTATTACCGTGAATGCTATATACATATGTATAACCTGCTGTACCTTTTTATATATGGCTAGAATTTCGGATATACCATCACTCGGCAGCCGCTAACAATTGTTGCAAACCTGTTAATAAATCTTATTGTGAGCTGGAGGTTCTGGGTTCTGGACTTTTTTCATCCTGGTACTTTTGGGATAAATGTTTCCAAAAAAATGTATTGTATGAAATTAGTTACATCACCTTTTATGTTCTTTATGGCAAGATTTGAGACAATGAAACCTCATTAGGTTTTTTCACTAAAAGGAGAGTTGTGGTTTCACTGCCCTCACTTCGTTATGAAGGGGTGATGCAGACGAGTAGGAGCTGACCCTCCATGATGAATAGCGCAGTGCTTGTTCTGCCATACGCAAGGCTTATATTTGCGTATGGCAGAACAAGTAAAACAGCCTTATTTTTGGTAATATGGGGCTTTTCATGCCGTCGGAGGATAGCACTGCACTGTTTGGTCCAAACCTCATCTGGAGAGCTGGGACTGCCGACTGTGTGCTCAGGGGGGTCCACAAAGTAAGGCCACCAATAGAAAGCTTTGAGTAATTTTTCCACCCGCTTAACCCCTCACTAGGTACCCCCTGACTACGTGACTGTATATCGCCTGTGTGATTTATTTTAATCACTGGTTTTCCTCTGTATACGCTGTAGATTCTGTGCAGATATGTGCCAGACAGCGAGATAACGTCTTTCTAAATACTTTCCTTAAGTAGTGTTCTGTTTTTTTTCCTTTGCCATGGGAACCGTGTAATCTTTTTGCATGGATTGTGTTACGGTGCCAGGCCCTCCTTCGCATCCTCTGTCGGAGCCTGTCAGGGGGCGGCATGTCGGAGAGCGGCATTCTACGCCTGGCCCCCCGGCTCCCCTGATCTCAGCACCGTATGCGGTTCAGCCTTCAGGTGTTTTGTTTGGCCTCTGTATTAAAACGCTAAATATTGGGCTTATTTTATTCTTGTCTGTGTCAGTTAAAGGGTAATCTTATGGAGGAATAAGTAAAGTTTGCACATTAAATAAAGGGCTGTATATACAGTATTGTGGTTTAGCATTGACAAAAACTTGGGTTTACTTCACGGCTTGTTTTTTCTTTCTATTAAACTCCATTTATCTGCAGTCCTGGAGGCCACCATTGTTATCCGTCGTGATATTTTGGCCGACTCCTGCCCAATCACCACACTGAGCTGCTTCTTTATGGCAATGATAATGAAGTCTATAAAACAGAGCAAAAATTTCAGCGCATCCCCAGCAAATATTATCCAATAAAACACCCAAGACGTAAATACTGGGGACACTATATGGCTGTGGTATTGCTTAGCCCACCAAGTACCCCAAGTTTGACAAATCCCATCTCTTTTTCACGCGTATATTTATTACCAAGGAGTGCAACTGGGATTCTCAAACAATGGCAAGCCTTCTCTGGACACCATTAATGATACTGAAATCTGTTCCTCCATAAAGGTTCATTTAGTCAGTGTCCAGGAGATTAAAATTGGGCCATATTATGGGTAACAGATTAATGGGTCCGGGAGCCGGGACACGTAGAAATGGCTTCTAGTTCAAGTTGGATGGAGGTGGTAATTATTCAAGGTTTGCCGCCTCCTGCCATCGGACTTTGCTTTGCAGAATGCTAAATCAGGCTGCATGAGAGCTGGGATGTGGAGCATTTTGGTCTAATTCAGCAGGCAAGCATGACACGGAGTCGTCCGTCCTGAACACTCACCCCGGTGTCTGCTTGCAGGGAGTGAGCCACTTTAACTGAGGTCACCTCAGCTGTGATGCGTCCCGTATGGCTATATTACTTGCTCACGTATGCTATGTACAGCCTTTGATGTAAATGTTTTAAAGGGCAAAGTTTCAGCCAAAAAGCAAATCTTAAAAAGTTAAGAAAAAAAAAAGCCACAAAACATTTCCCTTTTCTAGCTCTTAAATCAATAGTGACAAAATCCTGCATACATTTAATGAATAGTAACCTGAAGAGTGTTGGCCTTTTTTATGGTCATTATTTCCATCGTCGGTCCTCTAGATGCGGTGTCCTTGTGCTCTTCCTCAGTTCTCTACCTGGTTTGCTTACGCTGCAATTTCTTTTGCTTTCCACAGAAAGCCCCGTTTGACCAGAACTCAAAGTGCCTTTTCTCCGGTCTCCTTCAGCCCCCTGTTCACTGGTAAGTGGATCCGCAAAGAAGGGGCAGAGAACGTCTTTGGGTTTTGTCAGTAGCTTTGTAACTGGTTTTGTGCCTTCCGTTTTCTTTTAGGTGAAACGGTGTCGCTGGTGGATGTAGACATTTCACATCGAGGATCATCGTCCTCGCGTCCACCAACGCCGCCTCCACCTCCTCGCAGAAGCCTCAGTCTTCTAGGTACCTCTCCTCCTCATTCCATCTCTCTCTATGGAGAATGCCGGTGTACCGTTTTTTGTTCTTTTTTCACTCATTCTGACCACCTTCCACTATATGTGACTGAATTCTGAACTCCGAATCTGTTTTGTGATGTAACTAATAAAAATTAGACAATTACATGCATAGAGATGGTTCTGGTGAATTCCTATGTATTTGAGTGCACAAAAAGTCAATTATCAGGTAACACGGAGCTTTTATGTATTATGGAGGACTTTCACCTTCTTAAGGCGCATTCTCTCAGACTTTTCACACCCCATCCTGGTCTTGCTTTTACGTCAAGTAACGCATCTGAAGTTATTATGGTCACTTCTCTGCTTGGGTGATGTCTACAGGTTGGGCGCCCCGGGCCGTATTCCGCTTTATTTTTCAAACTGCATTTTTATGTTCTCTGGTTTAAAGCTCTTTGGCAAATTTTAATGTTTTCCTTTTGTTTTAGATGATATTGGTGGGATACAGCCAGCATCTGTTTTAGTCGGTCCAATGGGCTCTTCTCTGCAGTCATTTCCACTGCCACCACCTCCTCCACCTCATGCCCCCGGTGAGACATTTCAATCCGCAATCTGCCACTGAATGGAAAGTCCTCTGATTTTACTGGTGTATTTATTTATCACTCTTTTCCTGCGGCTTTACGCATACAGCTGTAAGCACGCTGTCCCACGAGAGAGAGAGAGACAGCAATAGCGGAGTTCATACATCTGCATGATGTAAATGTGCTGTGAAAATCCTTTTTTTACCAATAAATAAAGTGTGGTATACAGCAATGTAATCTCACATTGTTTTTGTGTCAATAAACCTTCATTGATCTGGTGACTTGAAGGCTGTCATTGTAGGCAGGCCTGCGGTGTTTAAGGTGGCTCGCCCCGCTCAAACGCCACATTGAGCCGGCTTTTTATGGCAATGCTAAGTAAGCCTGCTTGTCCAAAAATCCCTTTCCTCACTTTTATTTAGTCAGGATTTCTGGCTGGGTGACTAACAATGAGCCATACACATGGTTACTAAAACAGCACTAGAACACATAGTTATTAAAAAGAAACAAGTTCTCCCCATAAAAATATTGCCAAATTTGGCATGTTATCCTATTGTTTAAATTATATTAAAGTTATTGGTGCTTCGATGCAATTTATCATTTGTGAGTTATTTTAACTGTTATTTTATCCTAACTGTTCTTTCAGACCCTTTACCGCGAGTTGTTCCGCTCCGGCCCGCTGAGCTCGTCCCGGTCCCTCTGGTGCAGCCGTTGCAGTGCCCGCTCTTGCGGCCGGACTCCAGTAGTTTTGCTGCCAGCCTTCGAGAACTGGAAAAAGTAAAGCGCTGTTATTCTCTTTCATTGAGTAATGGAAATGTTTTTGTTTGTTGTAACCATTGCCATCTCTGCTGGTGCCCATCTGCTTTCACGCCTTCATTCTTGCCCTTTCTAACTTTTCCTTGGGGACTTACCTGCCGTTCTGTGCCCGGTTTCTCTCTCGCTTCTATATTATATGTTTTTTTTTCTCTTAACAGTGTGGATGGTACTGGGGGCCAATGAACTGGGAAGATGCAGAGATGAAGTTAAAAGCAAAACCAGATGGCTCCTTTCTGGTGCGAGACAGCTCCGATCCACGGTACATCCTCAGCCTGAGCTTTCGCTCACAAGGAATCACGCATCACACACGCATGGAGCATTACAGAGGTGAGGGCATCACTCGGCATCACACTCAATGTGCACATGGGGCTTCGCTCATAGGAGGGCTGTGCACTCGCTACATTGGCTTGGCCTTAAAACCCTAGTTTAACTTGCCCATGTGATGCATGTCTTAAGGATGATCACTTCAGTTGTGTGCATACGTTGTGGTGCCATTTTATGGCAGCATTGATGTATCTTTCTTTTACAGGTACATTTAGTCTCTGGTGTCACCCTAAGTTTGAGGATCGTTGCCAGTCTGTGGTGGAGTTTATAAAACGAGCCATAATGCACTCAAAGAACGGGAAGTTCCTGTATTTCTTGCGCTCGCGAGTTCCAGGTGAGCCATCGAATTACCCGCTGTGTAGCTGGAATCATTTGTTCCCGCGCACGTGTCTGATTAGGCTACTTGTTTTTACCAGTATGGCTTCTGGTTTCCGATCCTTCTATAGCCCGTTCTGGTGCTCACCTGGCCTTCTGCACATACACAGCAGCTTGCCTCCTTTCTATATCCCTAAATACACGGGACTTGGCATCACGCTTACTGCTTGCTTCCTATAATTGTCTGTTTTAATAACTATTATTAATTACTATTATTGTTCCAGTGTGCTTTGGGTTTGACTTCTCTTGGCATTTGTCATACTGTTTATCTCCCTTCCAGGTCTCCCTCCCACCCCAGTCCAGCTCCTGTATCCTGTGTCCCGCTTCAGCAACGTGAAGTCCCTGCAGCATTTGTGCCGCTTCCGGATCCGGCAGCTGGTTCGGATTGACCACATTCCGGAACTTCCCCTACCCAAGTAAGTATCCGTTTGTGGTGAACTTGGTTAACATAACGCAGAATGTACTCGACAAAACGGAGCAGACACATTATTCTGTCTAACTACAGTCCATTGGATTGTTTTATGTGTTCATCCGAATATAATAATATCATGCGATAGTGAGGGATGGGCTGGATGTGCTACACTTCAAAACATAAGCTTCCCAGTCCTTGGTAATAGGCAAAGCCCCCTGAGATGTACTCCCTCTTCTGCTATTGTGCAGGGGGTGTGTGTGTGTGTGTATGCAAACACAGTCATCGTCACTGTATAATTATCATTTCTAGATTCCACACTAATTACCAGTCACAACTAAACAGAGTCCCTGCTAAGTGCTGTTTATGCTGCACTGGGAGGTCTGCGGGTTTGATTTGGCAGCAGGGGTGGAGAGGGCTGTCGGCTCTGATCATACCACGCCGGGAACCGCTCACCCTCTGATAAAAGCCTTAGATATCTTCTAAAGGTCAGACACCGAGGAGCAAAGCGTACAAACAGCAGCAAGCATGTACATGAAGTATCAGAGTCTCCGAAGAGAGCTGGCAGCCACTTTGCCCATTTTACTTTCTGCTGTAAAATTGGGGGCATATTAAGCCATTGGTCTTATACATCACCGCGTGTTTGGCTCGTTTTCTGCCAATTCCAATTACCTCTCATCTCAGAGAGAGAATGTCTGCAAATTCTCATAGTTATTCCATGTTTTATTCTATATTTTAGAATATTTCTTTTGTCTAAAAAATAAATATTGATGTCCAACGAACCAATAGCCTTGCTTTCTTTTTAAATGTGCAGAATCACGTTATTCTAAAGACCTTTTTTTCTTTACTTTGTTTACCAAACGTCTGACAAAGCAGACTTCTTTTTTTGCCTTTTTATATCCTAGGGCGCAGGGCCAGTATCTTTTGATTCAGTTTGCCACAAAAGCTGGCCATGGCAGTGTACACTTTGTAGCCAATCTATAGTTTTAATACCGAGCCATGTGGGGACAGCTTGGGCTGAATTATTCACTAATTATCAATGCGGATGGTTTAGAAAGGGAACGCAATCTCACAGGAATGGTTGTAAACCTTTATTATTTTCTTTGTCTCCATTATTTATCCACCCGTTGCTGTTTAGCGTCTCATCATTGACCTTTTTCTCTTTCCACAGGCCTCTCATCTCGTACTTGCGCAAGTTCTATTACTATGACCCACAGGAGGAGATTTACCTTTGCCTGAAAGAAGCTCGAAATGTTCCCAAAAACGAGTCTGGGCTTGAGAGCTCCACGTAGCGAGGCTCTTATACCTTCCCTTCCAACCACTGGGACAGGTAAGCAGCGACAGCCAAGTGTGTACTGTGATGCCATAGATTGCACGCAGGTGGTTAGACCCACGGAAACACTTCTCTGTCTCCAAGACGTGCTTTTTACTCGTCAGTCAACGCAATTGTTTTTGTACAATTTCCACCCTTACCTGGCCACCTGAGCCAAACAACAACAACAACAATCACCAGCTTAACCGTAGGGGTGAGAACCTAAAGGCGGCGCTCTGGTGTCTTTGACAGCCCCTGAAGAAATAATACACATTCAATAATCATTTGTAAGCTCTTAAATATGCGTTTTATTTAAGCCAAAAAGTGCTTCCCTCTAGTGCTTCGCCAGCACAGGAGCTGAGTGTCAGTAAAATGTTAGGGGATAGCAAATAGCTGTGTGGGGAGGGCAGAGGCTTAAGGGGGGATTCTAGAAAACCCACCAGTGCGTTTGCAATATGGACAGGAGAAATGTATGCGGCAGCCTCTGTTGATCAGTAATTTCATAAACCACCTTTGTATTTCAGGTTAATGTTGACTTTGTGAAGCCCTGAGGCAGCTTCCAATGTATCTCTGTCTAGGACTGAGTGCTGGGGCAGGAAAACTGTGACCCCAAGAAAAGGATGTGTAAGAATGGGACAGCATTTCAGCCTGACCCTCGTCGTCCTTTTAACTTTCCCTCCAGCTCACCATCTGTAATGAACAAGTAGTAGTAGCCGGCAGGTTTTGCTCTACATGGTTTCAGGGGCCGTACCGCCAGCTTGACCCCCTTCCCGCACCCTGAAGATTTGCTGCCTGCTTCACGCTGCAGACATCAGCATCTTCAGTGTTCCCGAGGACGGCAGAGGAGATCAGGGGGTGGTAAACGGTTCTCTAGCACACATCTTTCTACTGAAATGCTAAGCTTCTCCCTGTACAGATTGTCCTACGTGCCGGCGTCTTTGAGTTAGTTTGCCAAATCTTTGGATGAGATGGGCTGCGTTGCCGCAAAACGTACTTGTGTATTTTATTTTACGAGGAGGAATAACACCAAGCCTGTATCTTCATGGATGATGCATGTCTGGAGGTGAAAAGAGTTAAGGAAAATCCCCCCAGCCCGGCGTCTAGGTCTGCTGAGTACGGATTATACTACTGATAGACTCTCACTCACGTGAAGAGAGTGAGGACGGCGCCCCTGCATTAAACTACTGATTGGAATCTGTAATCCCCACTCTTTAGTGGGAAAAGTCATCTCTCTATTGCTTCCTAAACCAGGGATCCCTGACACTCAACTCAAACGAACTGGATTCTCTGAAACACTTGAAGGATTCCCTGTCTACTCACTGGAGTGACGGCCCCCGCCGCTGCCACGTCACGGGTTATCTGAGATGGAACGGCATTGTCCTGCCGTACATGCGTGCTTCTGGCTGCCGGCGGCAATTACCCCATCCTTTAAAGGCCTGGTAACAGCGCTTGCTGTGCGTGACTTTATTTCCCTTTTGAAACAGGGGAATGATGTGGATTTCTGCTGCCCCCAAGGGAAAAAGTCATTTCTTAAATTTCACTGGAAACGAAATTCTCTCCAGCACAATCTGTTCTCCCCCCCCCTCCATTCAGTCCTTCCCGGTTTTTGTGTATATTTGTTTCCTCCTCTTAATTTATTGAACAATGGTCTGTGTGTAATTTATTTCCCTGATTGTATGTCCCCCGCTGCTTGTGGGTTTTTAATATATAAAATTATGAGAAAAGACTGGCTGTTTTGGGGAGGGGGGGGTTTCTGTCCGGTGTGAGTGCGTAATGCCTGCCCTCCTCTCTCGGTTGGGGGGGGACAAAGAGGCTTGATGTGTCCTAGAAGTCCTGATTGTAAATATTGTGTTAATAGGCATGAGAGGGACACATTCCTTTAGTGTGATTTTTATTTTTTAAACATACATATTTTTGACTCCCAAGAATTATTTCTTTGTAGACCTTGAATAGGAAATAATGGGAAATTGTTTTGTGTCAGTGGTCTGTCTTTCTACTTTTTTGCTTCTCTCTCTCTCCTCCCCACCACCCAAAATAAAAGCACTCAGCCCTCTCTCAATCGCATTTCCTATGTAGGTGCTTGTGGATCTACACTTTTTTTATTTTATTTTTTTTCTGGACATTTCAGGAGAAGTGGAGAGTGGGTTTAAAATAAACAGTTTAGAAATAATACCGGAATTGGGTGTATCTTGTATGTCTTTTTTTTTTTTTCTTCCATGTTTTATATGAACCTTTGGAACATTTTACATAACTGTTTAAGGAGGATTTTTTTAAAGGGATTTTCATATATGCAGAAAAATAATCCAGGGATTACCTAAAAGAGAGCAGGTCGGAATTATCGAGATTCAAGAGATCCCCATTTTCAGCTATGGAGAATACCGCTCTTCTCGAAGCGAGTAACCTGGATCCCTCTGCTGCCTTTGGACGAGTCCTGGATCTTCCGCCTCTACCACCGTCCATTATCGTGGCAACCTTTATCCCTGTAATTTGTGCCTGGGCACCCTGGCCTGGATTCTGGCATTATAGTGATTTTAACCGAGTTATCCAATTCCCGATGTACAGCCGGTGTGTGTGGGGGGTCTATTCTCTTTACTATCATGCAAGTTGGTCTAATTCTTCCCCAGCTAGAATTCCACTGAAATCCCATCTCTTTGATATAGTGGAGAAGCCCGGTGTGGAAGCCTGAAATAGGTTTCCTCCACCAAAAAAAAAAAAAAGTTTTATTACGGGAAGTCGTAGCATTTTTGAAGCTGAAAAATTC
Organism: Spea multiplicata; assembly: GCA_009364415.1. Taxonomy (NCBI): domain Eukaryota; kingdom Metazoa; phylum Chordata; class Amphibia; order Anura; family Pelobatidae; genus Spea; species Spea multiplicata. The sequence continues at coordinate 1,019,418 of VKOC01000010.1, forward strand.
AAATACAGAAATCCCATAGCAGTTGGCAGAAAGTTCCTGTCTGACATAAAAAAATGGCAGATTACGTTAAATGGCAGCAGTAAAGTGTCAAAAAATGATGCAAAGTAAGAATGCTTTCAAATTCTATGTTACTGCTGCACCTTGGCAGGAATTTGTGACAAGAAGGGACAAATAAGTTGTGCTGCACCAAATGTGAGACATCTTAAAAAGCCAATGATTCGAAGAGTCAATCGCTGTAAAAGATACCATGATGGTTCCTACAAGATTCATAAGAAAACAAAAGGAACATCAACCCCAGCCTTCCACCTCTATCGTTCCATATTCTAGGGGAACACTGACTGCGCTCCCCGATCTGAAATAAAAATAACAATGGAAGAAAAGCGTTCACTTTACAGGCTATCATCCGATCCCAGAAGTAGTCTACACAGGATCTGCTAGCCAGAGGGGGGCAGTAAATGTTAGGGTTTCATGTATTATAGAGGTAAACCTGCCCATTAACAAGCTTGTTGATTTTATGCTTAATCTCTCTTATGGAGGAATGATTTGTTGCAAATACCGAAGTAACGGCCCTATGAGATCCCAAATTACAAGAAACCTTATCGGTGTCAGTGACGCGTTCTACAAAGATAATTTGATGCCGTAGCTTTATAGCTCTTTAATCGTTAAATAGCTGGGTTTTGAAATCTTTTAGCATCATCACTCTGTAGACACGCGAGAGCAATGCTTTAAATGCATGGGTATTATTTTATGATGTGCCACCTGAGGGCAGTGCTGTCCATGCGCGTCCTCCCTGCAGAATATCTGTTTAAATGGGGGGGAGGGAGCTGAAGTAACAGAAATTCTTTACATATGTGGAGCGCTGCCGTTTCGGGACATGTGATCCCTTGAAATATTTGCCCATTGCCAGATGGCTGCACAACACGTAGATTCATGCACATAACACACAGGGCAACTAGTAGCCCTCTGGATTTAAAACAAATCTCAATGCAATGATTAAAAATAGCCGCACCGGACTTCTGAATGTAGATGTAAAAAAAAAAAAGATGTAAAATGAAGTGAAAATAGTAAAAGTGCAGTGCATTCCGCAGCGGTTTGCAGGGCCAGGGACAAGCTGTCTAGTTAGTGACGTATGTTTAAGTAAGTGGGACTGAAAGGACCATGAAAGGTGGTATGGTTAGTAGAAGCCTGCACTGAAGTGTAGTAATGGGCAAGCCAATGATGGCCCTTTCTCAATACATGGCCAGAGAGGCACTTCTGTTTTAGGTGACCTTTTGATAGATATTCAGCTGCTGGCGGACCGTCCTCTATATTCACCGATGTGCCGCTCCAGCAGCAGACCACAGATCGAGCAGCCACCGGTTGGATATGCCCGGCCACGTGGCTATGAAGATATAAAGTGCAGCTGTGTGGATTTACATCATTCAGCGGCTGCTGGCCTTAAAGTGCCGGGGCTGCCAAGTCATCCCTGCCCTGACATTTATGGAGAAGAATCGTGTATTTTTGTTTAAATTTATAAAGCTGTTTTTCTGTTCACATCATTGTGACTGTAGGTGGAAATCAAGAAAGGAACGAGAGACTCTTACACGTGGGAGGTATAATTTCGGCTAGACTACAACTCTCAAACTCTGTGCTGCCTGCGTCGCAGGAGTTGCAATCTAAATACTGCCGAGGACCCCTAACATTTGCTCAGACCTGACTTTCAAGCCGGGCGAAGGAATTTAGGTATAAGTACCGTATAGAATGCGTGTTCCAACCACACCCGTGGAGTAACAGGTGTTCTGCCTCTAAATACACACGCATGGCTTTAAATGTACATGTATGTGTGTTCTAATGTGACGCACCGCCAAAAACAAGGCATTTATAAATAGAGCTTCAAACTTCCTATCTACTGATGATTTAATATTTTCAAATACCCGATTGCAGAGTATAACGCGTTCGGAATTAATGATTTCCGCTTGCGTTTCCTTTGCCGACAATACATGTAACCTGCAAATGTCATCAGTTTGTTTAAATAAATCAGAAAACATAAAAGATCTCTTCTTTTATGTTTTCTGATTTATTTAAATAAATGTCTAGATGGGGCCCAAAGCCGTGTAACTGGTAGAGCAGAATATTTTAGGCAGTTAAAGCATTTGCAGCAGTAGGCAGTACAAGTAATAGCTCGTAAAAGACAATAAAACACCTTTATTATACTTGGCTGTACAACTCAATACAGGATAATCCACAGATGTGTCATATATCGGCATCAAACGTGTGAATAGGTAAAATAATAGATAAAAGATCTAAAATAATAGACAAAAATAGGGTAACTGAGATATTACGCTGATGTTTCGGCAAGGGTTAATACCCAAAAGGATAATATACATTTCAATATTATGTTGTCTATTTTTAAGTCTCAGTTTCACTTTAATAGATAGTTCTAAATGAACCATATAGAGTGCTCTACAGCAGGCCAAGTTGCCAGAGCAGCCATTTAAAAGGTTACACGTATGGATTCTGTATGTTGCAGGAAATACATTCATACGGGGCTATTATTTAGCGTCTGTTTTGAACACTTTAATTATAACACTTTAAGTATCAATCAATAAAACAAAAGCGTACAGAGAAATTCTGGAATTAATAAGCAGCAGAAGGACAAAAACAAATGACTACCAGAGGTAGTGTGCACAGGATCAGCTAGCCAGGGGGCCAGACTCCTGTAACAAAGGCTCTAGGCTACTGGGGTAGGTTCAGGGGTCCTGCCCCGAATGACGTCACATCTACCTCTGAATGCGGGGGCATTACTGTTCTGGTAACCCTGAGCTTGATTGAAATTAACCCCTTTTTTCCCTGTAAAATAATAATCATTTCCACGCTGATCTCTTGCAGCAGTCTATAATGTATGGGCTCTCTATACAGCAGCTGCCCGTGCAGCATACACATTACATACAGCTATTGAAATATGTTGACCTGCCCCCATTCACAGCCTGGAAATTCCATTTAATAGAAGCAGTTTCCATGACAACACTTCCTGCCTTATGTGTGTTGATGGTGGTCTGAATGGTTTAAAAGGATATGAGCAAAATCACCTTATCGGATGCTGGCGTTCCCCAACCGCACCCATTCCCAATCTATAAGCGCACACGGCCCCCATCTCGGCCTGGAGACGTCTCGCGCAGAATGCCAGATGAATGACCCCTCACCGTGTTACATTTATGTTTCTTTATAATGCATCATACGCCATAACTCACCACGATGTGCGTACAATACACGTATGACTCGCGCCATGAACAACACGCATCGTACAGGTAGTCAGGGGAGTGAGTTTTACGGCTACTTGGCCGACAGTAAGTGCTGATGAATGAGACAGAAACAGTAGGTGCTGATGAATGAGACAATCAGTGTGTTCATATTTGATGATCTCACAAGATCCTCGCTTATACTGGCGTTTGATGATTATAGAGAAGCTTAGACGCGTTGTGGAGTCACGCCGTGCGGAGCAGTGCCCCTTATGTCGCCGCGCGGAGCAGTCACGTTGCACTAGCGCCGAGTCGGGGGTCTATCCAGCCCACTCACTCCTAGGAAATGGATTTTGTGCCAAAAAAGTAACAAAAAATGGAACGGGAAGGAAGCATTGGCAACAAACAATCGTGTTTTCCTATCATACAGATTTCTCATTCCTCTACAACGATATCTGTAAACACGACATGCGGAGTAATCGGACAACAACAAATATCACATTATAAAAAGGGGCAGAAAAGCCCAGGGGTTTGGTGCATTACTGCTCTGGGGTCAGACTCCCCAAAGCCATATGGGGGAAACAAATGGAGGGCCAGATCTTCTTAACATCCCCTTCCCCAAAGTGGGGGATCACTGAAGTCTTCAAGGGGATGTGGAAACCAAAAGGTCATCCGCCATTCCGCTCCACTGCGTGGTAAATGATAAGTCAAACTTCCCCTCGATCGCTGCCACTCACCATCGCAGCCAACGGGAGAAGCTGGGGAGAAACGGGATTTAACCTCAGACAGGTAGAGTGGGGCAAGTGCAGTTATATTCCGGCATAGGCCGGCAGACCGTGGCCCCTAACAAATTATTAGGATCTCCTTTGGACTTTAACTCCCATGGCTCTCAGCTGGCCCTCACTTCACGCTTATATTCCCCGTCTCCAAACAGCCTGTTAAACTTTCTATCCCCCATTTAAAAGCACAAGGAGAGCAGCCGCTGCGCATGCTCCATCTGGGACACAGCTGCCTGCGCCACGGCCTCCCGGCTCGTATTGTGTGACACAGGAAGCCCTCTGTCCGGGGAAGGGAGATGGAGGCGCAGGAAGAGTTAACGGCGAAAGACACCCTTTTCCTGTTCTACAAGTGACTTTTTTTGACTCAAGGAAATGAGAAATTCCTGAGTTTGTGACGTTTGTGGCCACCATGCGCATGCCTGGGCACCGAATACCTCTCTATACATCTCTATAACTCTCTATAACTCTATACCTTTCTATAGGTGAACGGGAATCACTAGGACCCCAGATTTGGCAGAATGCATCACACTAAATATAATATCTTATTGGGAAAAGCGGCAACAAGCGTTTTTCTAAAGTTTGTCCGAATTTTTTAAATTCCTACAAAATACGCTAAAGTGGCTGCTTTCTGGGCCCCCCGGGCTCGATGAGGATCTGGCCGCCCCGGTACCCGTCTGCGGGCCCAATGAGTTTTGGGCAACTGAATTCCTGGGTCATATTGGACTTGCCCCCTGATGTTGAGGGTGCCCTGTGCACTGACCCCATGGCTTCTCTTATTGCCCCCTCTGTAGTTCTCCTTATTTCTCTCCCCTTTTCAGTCTATTTTATGCCTCCATTTCCCCCAAATACCTCCCCGCTCCCAGGGTATTTCTCCTTCTTTCTCCATTTCATTCTTTCTTCTTTCCATATTTCTTTCCCTCCTTTCTTTGCCTTTCATCATCCCTTCTCCTTTCCCCCCCATCTTCCTCATACCACCTCTCCCCAAATGCCCCTCCACTACCTTTCCTTCCATGGATTCCCATTAACCCTTTCCATCCCGCACCCCTTCCACCACATCCTCTCCTGCCCCATCTCCCCATCCCTTCTCCTCACACTTTCCATTCTCTCCCAAACTTCCTCTGCTCTCTCCACCCATTTTCCCCGCTTCTCTCCGTGTGTCCCCCCCATCCCCTGCTCTCGGTGTCCGCGCGTCTCCCTCCGTTCTCCATCCCTCCTCGGCGACCCTTTCCTGTCCCGTCTCTCCCGTTCCCCGGTCCCTCTTCACCCCCTCCCCTCCCTAGGTGTGACAGCTCGGCCCCGCTCCCTGCCTCGGATCTCCCCCTCGCCTCCAGCCGTCTCTCCACAAGGAGGGGGAGGGGAGTGCCGGAGGAGGAGAGGTCCTCTGTCATCCTGTGAGGAGGGCGGGCGAGCCGTACAGAGAGAGAGCGGCTCAGCCCCAGAGAGCACGGAGGCTCCGGCCATTGCCAGGGACTCCCGGCCCCTCCACCAAATGAATGGCGTGGCTTTCTGCCTGGTGGGATCCCCGTCTGCCGCCGCCTCACAGGTAAGAGTCCGTGCGGGGTCGCCCTCCGCCAGCCTGGCAGAGCTCGGGATTACAGCGGGGATGGGCCGGGTGGCCCCGTGGCTGTGCGCTGCCGCTGGGGGCAGGGTGTGCGGCTGGCTGGGGGTCGGTATGAGGGAAGGGGGGGTAGTAGAGGGGTGACTTCTCCGGACCTCTCCCGGGCGCCTGTAGCCCCTCGCGGACGGTGGCCGGGAGGGCCCGCGGCGTTACGCGATGCGCTATTTATCCCCGGGCGCCGTACAACTGAGAATCTGCTATACTGCGCCGAGTATACCGCGGACTCATGGAAACGTGTACAGTACAGCGCCTAATGTTGCCTACATGTTTCCTACAGGACCTGAACACTGGCAACGTGTACAGTGCCGGGCATTAGTGTTTGGAACGTTACCGATGGGGCAGTGTACGTTTAGGACGGTGTGTACAGTGCTGTAGTCCAAGTGCTCTATAAGTTCTGTCAGACTTGGGCCCTAAAAGTAATAATGATGGCAATGTGTTGAGCGGTGACAGTATGCACGGCGCAGGGCTTGCCTCCTATAAGGCTTCCAGTTGTATATGAATTGTGGAGTACAGTATAGTATGCAGTGCTGGCGGGGTGCAGTGTGCTGTACTCGTGTACATCTCCCTATGTATATGTGTCTTTCGCTTGGTAGAAGGCCTGGGTCTTATGCCACTTGTTGTGCCCCCTCTGCCCCCGCACCCCCAGTAAGTACCCCTAGAGCCGTGGATATCCCCCGGGGTATGCTGGGGTACATCATCAGCATTGTGTGTAGCTTGTACAGCTGTGAGTACACTGCTGTATGTGATGATGGCGTGTAATGTGCCAGCAGTGTGCTATACACGCCATGGAGCCAGCCGGGCCTCCCAGTTATAGGGATACACGTATATTGATGGGGCTGTCAGTGTGCGCAGTGCTGTGTGTCGGGGCCGTGAACCTGCGTGTTTTTGAGTCACACTTGGCTATGATGTCATCGCGCGGCCCCCCCTGGCTGGTTGTGTTATTTGGGAATATGGCTGCCGGCAGGGTGTTGGTGCGTCGGCTGCATTGTGTACGGTGGTGCACACAGCGCTGTATATGTGTCCTGCTGGCAGTATGCTCAGCACTAGTCTTAACCCAGATGCAATAAGAAATGAGCCCGCGGGCCGGCCGTTGCCGTGGGGATTGTGGCAGCGGAGGGCGTGCGCCGGCTCGTCTCGGGTGTTCGCTGCGTTTTAGTGCATTTTTGTGGTTTGTTGTTTAGAAGCCTGACCCATTTTGTTGCTCGAATGTGTGGTTACCATGGCGACAATCAGACTATAGATCTCTCGTCATCTTTCTGATCTTCCCGTATTTTTACAATTTAACCTGCAGGCTGACAATTTAACCCTTCGTACGCTGACAGCGGGTTTGGTTATATACTCAACAGGTCACTCTCCGGCTGTGCAGCCACCTAACTAGCCAACTAACTAGCCCAATAGCAGTCCTAGGGTGACTGAGGGGAGACTTGCGTGGTCTCTAATGTAGAGTTGATGTGAAGGCATCCATGCTGTGTACGTTTTTATATAGCCATCCCGGTGTTAAAAAGGGCAGAATGGCGGCAGAGCCCAGCGGAGGTGGTACGGATTCCTTTTATAGAACGTTGGGGCCGGTGAGAGCCGTTCACATAGAGACTCAGACCTTAAACAGTCGTTGGCCTTGTCTTACATTCAGGATAGCTATAAACTCCATCGCTGCCTCTACCACTTCCGACTGGAGGCTGTTCCCTTTATCTACCGCCATTTAGACTACAGCCTCCTAATACTTCTCAGAGATATATTTCAAAGCAGGAAGGAAATATATATATCTATACTGTGTGTGTATATAAATTGTCTAATTGTCATGTTATATACTACTTGTCCTGTCTACCCGTTGTACAGCGCTGCGGAATATGATGGCGCTAGGTAAATCAATAAATTAATACTGTGACTTTATATCTTCTATGAATGCCGGCCCATGCGGGGGTATCGCGGGACTTGCGTGTCTTGCTGGATATACACGAGTGCTGGCTTCATGCATGCGCAGTAATGGGGGTGAAGGTGTGGGGATCAGGGACCCCCAAAAGTTTGCTAGAATGCCCCAGCCTGAATGTCCTGGCTCCGGCGTGCCTTTGTGTGTCATGTTGGTTATGGATTTAATGACTGGTCTTGCCACAGGCTGCCACCCATCTCTGCTTCCCGAGCTTAGCTTTAAACTGAAAACCTCCAAATTACAAAAAGCACCGGGACGCCCTGAGCTGCGCAGGGGTAGTACAGACGCTCCACGGCGCACACGTTGGTGTATGGAAGTTGTGGAGAGCCGTGCTTGCCCCCCGCCCCCCCCCCGCGGGTGTCCGCAGCAGCCGGGGGTCCGTTTATTTTCCTCTGAGTTTTTGGCAGCCGGCGGCCGTTTGGCTTCTCGGATTCTGGCAGCGAGGAGGAAGTCGGAGTGGAGCTCGGGATTCAGCCGTGTCGCGCATGCCGGGTTCCCCTCGCGCAGGATGTCTGGCACGTCCTGTCATCAAACGCAAAACAGGAAGGAGTTCTACCTTCCGGGACGCGCCGTGCACATCACCTGCGCTCATCGCCACTAAATAAATAACGCTGCCCTTTAATAAAGTGTCAGCAAAGTAACAGAGAAAGCGGGGCCCCTGTGAGGATTAAGGTCGAGGCCCCTGTGAGGATTAAGGTCGGGGCCCCTGTGGGATTAAGGTCGGGGCCCCTGTTAAGGTCGGGGCCCCTGTGAGGATTAAGGTCGGGGCCCCTGCGAGGATTAAGGTCGGGGCCCCTGCGAGGATTAAGGTCGGGGCCCCTGCGAGGATTAAGGTCGGGGCCCCTGTGAGGATTAAGGTCGGGCCCCCAAGCTCCTCACCATCCATGCTTCTCCCTTAAAGGGCTCCCTGAATAGAAGCGCGCCGGGGAAGCGCCCCCACACTTACACGAATCCTGCCCCGGCGGTCATCTCCCGGCCCATTCAACAACACAGGCGGCCTGCGCCCTACTTTTACCACTGGGTCATGTAACATTGCGTTACGCGACCCTGCCGTGTTCCCACCTCTGCCGGTTGGCCATTCCTAGTTGCACTGGTCCTTTTTGAAGATTTTTGGACCGGCCCTGTGGACATTTGCCCCCCTTGGACCGGGTGTCTGCGCTATCTTTATGTACACAGATTTCCGACCAATAAAACCCATTATTATTATTGTTTTACATAGCGCCATCATATTCCGCAGCGCTGTACAATGGGTAAAAAGAATATGACAACGATAGCCGCGGCTTCAGTGTTTCTGTGAAATTCCCGTTTTGATTTCCGCATGGGAGCCGGGGGGGGGTGAAAACTCGGCGGTTATGAATTTTTAACGTTTTTTTAAACCGGGGTGGGGCCATAAAAT
>VKOC01000010.1:1028455-1051925 GCA_009364415.1 Spea multiplicata
CTGGAGTGTGGCGCCCTGTGCGGTCGCACACCCCAAAGGCCGGCCCTGGTAACAGACTTTACTTGATTTGAATTTTTTATTCTTTCTTGTTAATATATTGAAATCAGAATAATGTGGGTCCCCAGCATGCTATGTGTTACAGAACTACACAATTTCACGCTGTGTGTCGCAGGTCTGCTGAGTATGGAACTCGCTTGTGTGCTGATATTTTGGATCTAATAAACAGAAGGTATCGGTGTAGCAGAAAAATAAGCCAACGATATGCGGACACCTAGCACATACATGCTAATAATTACTGAATTTGTTACACGCCGATTACAAAGTGCCCACGTATACTGTGAAGCCTCAGGGGCTCTAAGATATGTAGAGAAGGCCGCGTAACGAAGGAATATGCTGACATTTGTGAAAATATCATAACCAGGCACATGGAGAAGTGTTTTTTTTTTTTTTTTTTTTTTTTTTTTTTAAAAATAATTCTAATTTTTCTGAATATGATTATTGAAATATATATATAATAAAAATTTTATTACTGTGGAAGAAAAACCTGAAAGGGAACAAGATACACAAAATATAACATACATTTCAGTTTGTTCTAGGAAATATGTACGAAGCTTTACCCGAGGTTGTATGTGAATCTGATCTATTGATAGACAGTTCTGAAATAAATGTATTCTGGGTAAAAACATGAATATGAGTAGGATATTTTAATCTTACAGTTTGATTTATTGTGTTGTAGAACACACACACACACACACACACACACACACTACCCCACGATGGCACCTTTTGACCAATAGAAACTGGTTGTAAACATTCACTCTCTTAATTTCCACTTCCCATGCAGACCAGGCCACCATGGGCCATCCTTCTTATATAGGTAGTTCCTCCTTCCAGAATTCATGCCCCTGTTGGGAAAAGGCGAGATAACGGGGTTGGAAAGGGGGACAGAGCTCCGAAGAGGGACACTTGGGTTCTATGCATCTGTGAATAGCCTCTGATTTTTCTAGCTGGTGTCTGTTGAGATTTGCTGCTTGAGTGTTCACAATATTTGTTTGGCAGATCCTGTGTGTATTTTATTTTCTATATAGTTATAGTATAGTTATGTTTGTATGATCGATGCCCGGTGCATTATGTAAGGATGTACCATTGTATGATGGGTCTATTCCAACCATCCATGCGCACCTGCAGGCCCCGCATTCTCATCTTATTCGCAAGAAGCCAGAGATAGGGTTCACTTATGGTTCTAGAAACCTTAGGAAATACATGTGACCCAACATAGGTAGTGCTCCAAAATATTTTTAAAGGTACAGGTTTCTCTGCTATTCCATGGTACACGGCATCTCCTACTGTAACTGTACAGTGGCTCGTTGCCATTCCTCGCAGTGGTAGATACTGAGTACTCTTTTATATGACATCATAACCAGGGAGCATTTAAAGCAAGATCTCCCTGCTCTTCTGCAAGATGACCCAGGTTAGGGGCTAAAGGACATCCTGTAGACCATGTAACCAGATAAATAAATATAGGATGTAGGGAACAAGCAGGGGCCGGGGACCCCAAAATATTTCTTATAGCCATGTTTATGCATATTGCCTTTTTAAGCGTTTAGAATATCAGTTAGAGGCACGCGGCTGTGACAGAGCTGGAGGAAAACCGGGCAGAAACTGGTTTTGCTGGTAAGACCTGGACGTGAGCCGGCTGTACTCGCCCTCTGGACACAAAGATCTCCAAAAACTGCGCCTAGCTATGCACACGGACCCCACGATGGAACCGTAGGGAATACTTTGTCGGCTCCACTGCGTCTTGCATTCCTCTCTCCCAACGTTGGTCTTGAACCGCAATGACTTCTCCTAAATAAACATCGTATTGAACAAAGCCTTGTATTGTATACTATAACAAAGTTTTATACTATTCATTTGTTGGCGTTGTACCCCTAAATATTAACAATATAACAAATAATACAGAGGTAAGGGTTATGTTTTTAAAGAGATTCCGGTCCTAAAGGAGTTTGATTACTGTAACGATAAATCAAATGCTTCAATCAGCTGGAAAATACCAATTGTTGCAATAGAAGTAGCACTATTCTACGGACCAGAATCTGTTTAAATGCATACCCCCCCATTGTTGAACATTCTAAAATGTTGGAAACCATTGAATATATGTAGTTTAGTTCTACTGCTATATAATAATCAACTTAGAAACTCAACCCCACGGTTCAGGCTACTGATGTGTTATAAGATTGTGTTCTCACCGGACAGCATTATGTTTTAAATACCTTTTTAACGAGTTCAGTGAAAGTCGTCGCTACTTGTCATCGAGTGACATACGGGACGACCGTACTTTGAGGGTCTAGGAGTGTGATCTGTATTTACCCAAATACCAAAACTATGCCATAGAATGTGTGTTGGGGACAACGGACAACCACAGTCACGGGGGTGTAATTAGTAGATTTTTAAGGCCAAATCAACAGATCTTAATGGTGTCTTTTCTTTTTGCTGTTTTTGTTAGCAACCAAACTACTGGAGCTTTAAGGTCAGTATATCTCCTGCTCCCACGCTCTGCGTGTTGCATGTGCTTCTCACTGTGTGTGTGTTCTGTGTGTCCTGTCTGTATGTGGACACGTCACGGGTTTCAGTAAAAGCAACTTGGCTGAATTCACCTTCTCTTATTACAGAACTGAATTGTATTCGGTTGCCCTATGAAAACCTGTTGTCAATGTTGCACAATTTATATACTACAAGGAACTCGTCTCTGCTTTTGGGGGGACATTTTGGCGGGGGCTGTTGCACGGGGGTGGTCATATAGAGTTTTTTTTTTATTAGCTACTATTACCATAACTCTTTGCCGTATTTACAATACCATGAGAAACCTTTGTGGGAGTTTTTGTCCAGCGATCCATGGGGTCCATAGTTGACATATAGTGAATATGGATGCAATAGTCAGCAGTAGTTAATGGGTTAATCGGAGACCTCATTGTCTAAGCAGTGATTTGATACAAATGCCAGTGTAAGGATGGTACGGATCCATCTTTTCAGTATTCTCACTTGTGAGTTTTACTCCAACAGCAGACAGATGGCATTTAGTTTACGTATTATCTCTAATTTAGAATCTGATATGTCGGTTGTCAGAAAGCAGCAACAGGCGCCTCTGTATAAAAGAATCTACGCTAGGTATGATTTTAAAAGAGTTTTCAGAAAAAGTATCTTATTTTGGAGAGCCGTTTGATGGCCATCTTGTAGAGGTACTCGATTATCTGTAATAATCTGACATTCTTGTGGTTAAAGCGTGTTTTGTAAATGCCAATCAATGTGCTGGATTAGAATAATATTGTAGTCCCCATCTACTTCGATTCGGAACAGTAGAGGATGGTTGGAAAGGTCACATTTGTTTGGGAAGGTGTCGGGGAGAGTGGCGTTCCTGTGTGTTGGGAGCTCCTGGTGACATTAACCCCTTAATGACAAAGCGCGTACATGTACGAGCTCAAAATGCATTGTTTTCAATGGGTTTAGGGACCGCCCATTGTCCGTAAGGGGTTAAGTAAACACAAAAGTTGGCTGGTAAACTTTTAGCTATTGTCGGCGTTGCGTAAGAAGCTTGAGAAGGATAATGATCTAGAATGGTGTGGGTTTGAGAAGCTTTGTTCTCTTCAGTAGGTAACTGACTTAACAAGCGGTCTTTCTCATCTCCAGCGCCAATGACCTTATAACGTTCAATGTACTGTCACTAATTTCCGTCAGAACAATTTTGTCAGGGTAAGCGTGTGGGCACGGGCCCTCGCTCCTCACTCGTGCTGACCCTAGTGCTCTGACAGCGCCGCTATTCATCTGTGGATCCATCTTCGCTTGGAGAATGAGTGGCAGGCTCTCCGCACTTCTGTCCCCTCGAAATCCCCCGCATGTCAAAGCAAGGCAGTAAAAGAGGGGGAGGTAAAGGAACCAAGTTCTCTTCCTTCCTTCTATTTATGGCTCTCAGTTGCTGATCAATCAAACTGGCATAAGGTGTCCCACTAAACGGTATAATTCCCTGCATTTAATCTGTGTATTTGGGGCTCTTGTTAATTGACTAATTGTGCTTTGTACAGTCAGGTGACTCCAGCGCATGATCTGTGAAACCAGCGCATTATTTATAGTCCCACTCGCACACTTTACACACTCCATTCAACTGAGTCATTTGACTGCTGCGATTTTATAAAATTCTCAGCGAATATCTATTCCGGGATAAGAGATCCGCTGACAGCTAATACAGCATATTACAAAAAACATTTTCATAAATGAACTGTTCAGCCATCTTGGAACCCAAATGACGTCTTTGTACTGGTGAGAGGTTCTACAGCAGGCTGCCGAAGCTAGGGTTATATTATATGGTCCAAAGAAATATACCCCAGCTGCAGCCGGGCAGGCACTTTCATCAACTAAACTACCACAGACGTAGGGGACTATATATATATATAATTATAATCAGTATGTGTGTATATATATCAGACATCTCATCTCTCCCAGAAAGTCTGAGTCTCCCGTATTTTTGCTTCTTGCCCCCCCCCCCTCAACTTACAAAGGCACACATATTACACACAAGTCCACACAAATTACACACTCATACTTAATAACACACATGTACACACTACATCTAATCCAACCTACACATTCATGCTCACACACACAATTGCACATTCATACACACACACACACAATTACACATCTCACATACATACATACATACATACATACATACCTCCTCCCTCCTGCGCCCACCTCCCTCACCGCTCCTGCCGCTTTCTTAACATGACCCCTATACGTTCATGTCTCCCCATGCTGGATCAAAATAGTTTCAAAAGTGCAATTACAACCCGGTAAGAAGGGCCCTTTCTCGGTATGGGGAGGCAGGTACACGTGGTCACAGGGGTTGGTATAGGACCTGTCACATCCCTGTAGTTACGCCTCTGCCTATATGTATGACTGTATTAACATTCAAAAAATTGTGTTTATATGATACTGTAATCTGTTCAAATTTGTATAAAAAAAGGTAAACACCATCTGATAAAATTTTAAATATATAAAAGTGTCAATGTTACCATTCTCATAAAAACTTTTCAATCCATGGGTCAAACATAAACAATATTTCTCATTAACCTACATGGGGATTTCCTTTTAAATTATAGAATATAAATCATGGCAACATAGAAATTGACAGCAGATAAGAACCCATCGAAGCTGCCTATTTTCTACTCTGCAAACGATTCAAGCTTTTATTTGGTGTTAGATTCAGGGTAGCCATGTACTTTTCCCATGCATGTTTAAATTCACTCACTGTATTGACCTTCATCATCATCATCATCATCATGCCTGTCCACCGGAGCAGAGTACCGCAGCTACGAGAATACAGTAAATGTGAAGAAATGATTTTTTGTTGTATGTAATATAACTGTTGGCCCCATTCAGATTTAAATTATGTTGGTCTTATTAGACCCCAAGCAGAACACCGGAGCTGACGAGCAGTAACGAAGTAACACGTTTGACCGCATATCAGATGGCATCTATAGGCGATAATTATTTACCGTATTTGCGATATATGCCCGTAGATCCATTGCTTAGAAGCAGGGCTGTTTTAAGTTTATGTCGGTTGCTCTCTGTTGAGCTTTGGGAAGAAATGTACCGTTCACCATGGCATGTTCGGTGGGACGGAGACGTGGAATTCCTGGTCTCATCGTACCGGAACAGATGATGGAGGATTGGAGAGCCCTGTCTGCTGCCAGAGAGAAGATGCAAATTACTGTGATTGGCAGACAACCAGCTTGATTCGCGCATACTCGACAGAAGGAGCTCGCACTCATTGAAATATTTATTTGAAAAGCATGGACAAAGCCAAGATTTTGCCCGGGGGTAGCAGAATTCTTAATCCACATCCTTATCAGTGAAATCACTAACCACGGTAATCATGTAAGACCGATTAAAGGGGCTGTTCCTACGTCTCTACTGAATTTAACACTTTTGTAACTAAAACTGTCATTAGAAATATTCCTGGTCCAGACGAAAGCCCCAACATTTCCTGTGAAAAAAGCAAACGCTACAAGGCTCTTGCCGTAGACACCAAGAAAAATGTCTTCAAGGTTTGTGCGTTACATGGTAAGACCCTCAGAAAAAGGGAATAAAACCGCAGATCTCACTGAGGTTTCTATGCTTAGCACATTGTTTATTCCTAAAGTTGTTGACAACGTAAGACAGACCGGGGATAAAAACGGAGCAGGTGAGCTGAATGTTATCCTCATCTCAGTGATATCTACCCACGTTTGTAAAGATCAGCACCTTGTGGCCGGCCTTTAATAGTTTCCACCCAAAATTTAAAAAAATCATGCATTAACTAAATGTCTGCGCACAATCACTGTGTGTATAAAAGAGCTAGACGAGGGGTGAATGTATTGCACAAAAAACTTCATCCGGATGTATAAATTGTTAGGTGATGAATACCTGAACGGGAATACACGAACGGATGATGGTTAGAATGTTCGAGACAGATGGCACGTGTACAGAAACACAATAATAATAGTACCAATAATATTAGTGAAATCAGAGAGGTGGCTGCTCCATGCCCATTAAAATACTACGCAAAGTGGCAAAGCAGCTTTGATTTTAAGAAATACCCGAATGGAAAGAGTCTTTATTATCCTCTGCACTGGCCTTTTGTTTTTGGGGTATTAGATACAGAGTTCTAGAAGATTCCTTCTAGCTGGGAACGGATCCACACTGTTAGAGAGGACCAGTTTTGGAGGGATACATGTGCTTTTAAAATGGAACTGCTAGTGCAAATCACATAGATTGCTGGGGGCTGAAGCGCTGTATTCATACCTATAGACACTGACGGTATATTAGAGCTCAGATCCTTGATGCGCATCAAAGACGTCTATGAGTGCTGGAGCCGGCAGCGTCACAGCGCATTAATAGCAGCAATCTACAAGGTGTGATAGAGACCCGCACAACAGCCAGCCGCACAACAGCCCACCGCTCAACAGCCAGCCGCACAACAGCCAGCCGCACAACAGCCCACCGCTCAACAGCCAGCGGCACAACAGCCAACGGCACAACAGAAAACCGCACAACAGCCAACCACGCAACAGCCCACCGCACAGCAGCCAACCGCTCAACGGACAACCGCACAGCAGACAACCGCACAGCAGACAACCGCACAGCGGACAACGGCTCAGCAGTCTTAAATGTAGAAATGTAACGTTTTACTTGTATGCGTTAATGGCCTCTGTCTCTCTTGGCTGCACAAAATAAGACACATTGTTTAAATCGATGGAAATGTTCTAAAAAGGTACAAGATGCTAATCCAAAGAAAGTGTCTGTAAGGAACGTGTAAAAAGCCCTACCGAGTGCAAAGTAGGTGTTAAGTGGTTTTCTGGGTGTAAGTCCCAGTTTTGGTAACAAATCTTTAAATGTTTAAAATAAAAAATATTTTTTTTGACTAAAGGCTGTATTGTCTTCCAGCTATTACTGCGGTTCCTGTATTATCTGCTTCACAGGCTTTTATTATAAGAAATATATCTGAAATAAATCTTGTTAATGTCTTCTCTTTGTAAGAGTATAGAGGGCAGTAACCTTCAAGCATGAGTGGAATCTTTTAATACAGTGAAGCGTTTGAAAGTAAAAAGGCCATATCCCATTGTACACAGCTATGGAATATGATGGTGCTATATAAAACGATAAATAATAATATCCCAGATAATACCTGATCCTAATGCTGGAGTGTTCATATACAAGTACATTCAGCGGTGCAGTATGTGGGAGCCGCCATCTTTCCAATACATAGACATTTATATGTATTTGGTCCTCCCGTTGCAGCTATAACAGCGTCCACTCTCCCGAGTGTTTCTGTGGGAATTTTTGCCCATTCATCCAGTAGATTATTTGTGAGGTCAGGCACCCAATCTCCATTCCAGTTCATCCCAAAGGTGTTCAATGGGGTTAAGGTCAGAGCTCTGGGCGGCCGGTCTTTGTCTTTATGGACCTTGCTTTGTGTGCTGGGAATGGTCCTACTGGAATACCCCATACATAAGCAATGCATCACAATGAACCAAGAACATGCATAGAAGAGGCAGAAATATATCCTGAGTCTAAGACCAGACCAAGGACTGATTAAGGTCTACATCACGGAACTGGGCCACATGGTTATTATCTGTCATCAAATTGTATGTTTCTAAGAAAAATCCTGACTTCAGTGGGACTTCTGCTGACTACCTTGATCGATGCGTCCTGCTGCAGTGACTTCAGATGGGGAAGTAGAGAATAAGAGAAGTCTAATTTTCTAAAGACACCAGAATCCATTCAGAAGATTCTATTATAAATAGAAAACTTTGTAACTGTAATTAGTAATTGTAACGAACTTAAAAGATTAATAAACGTGACTTTTTTTTAAGGCTGCTACACCGCCAAAGATACATTGGGCAAGTTTTGTGTTTGAAATTCTGTTTACGCTGCAAATTGGAACTCAACGAATCCATGCAGCGGAGCAGAAACGTTATTGATTAATCAATGCCAGATATGTACCAAACAGAGTGGAAAATTCATTTTTTACGGAAACGAACATCCAAAGAAACAAGAAATCTGGACTATATACATCTATTGGGACCCTGCTAATGCTTTACTGATTTCCAATAGGAGCTTTATTATTAAGTTCTTAGGTTGGAAGAAGGGAACCTTCACTAGGTGGGGGTATGAAGGTTGATCCACCACCTTTTAGATTTATTTTTTAAATTTACCTCCAGAAACTTTTATTTGGGATTATTGTTTTGCTAGGAATGTCACATTGCGTATATTCTTTCAGAAATGTATTGGCTAAGCCTTTTTTGTGTCTTCTGTACTTTTTTTTTTGGCAAATATAATGTAACCCGTTATTAGCAAAGGGGAATAATCATGCAAATTAAGGTTTTTTTTGTTTTTTTTTTTAAGGTGGTAATTTACCTTTAAAGGCGCTGTTCTACCAACTCTACTTTTATTTGAATGTCCAGATCTTGTCGAAGAACAACCCTTTAATTATGCCGGTTTTTACTTCCCTCATATTTTCAGATAGGACACTAATTGGCTGATATGTCTTGTGGCCATAGGGGCAGAGTAAGTCTTAATAAAGTTTTCTTTATGTTATTTTAATGTACTGAAAAGCATTGAAGAAAAACTAAAAATGCCCAATTAATCATCTTTGGTCAACATGATGAATCCATAATCCGTCTAGTGAGTTGAAACTCCAGTTTCTTAGAAACTTTCCTACAAACCATCAATCTGTTTTCATTGGGTCAATAGCGCTATAGGTTAATCTGGCCATGATGACTTAATGTATGCAGGCTGCAGGTAGACATGCATTGGAACTTTGTGCTTGTGAGTGTTGTATATTTATATAATAGAAATAGCATGTGTGCCCATACATCGAACCGCCATAAATTGCCTAATTGGTCCCAGAGAACTCTCAGGGTTTGGTTATTTGTTGTTTTTCGGTCAATATAGTAATAAAACATGAGGTAGAGTCACACATGGAGTCCATTAGATCATCATTTCCATGTTTAGCTGCTCAGGGTACTTGTGAGATCTTGAATGCTTATGTGACTCTACATCTTGCTTCATCTACTTTTATTTGAAATATTTGACCTTGTCGAACGATCCTTGATGTGAATTTTTACTACATTTTTCACTGGGTCTGATAAATTGTAGCCTATAGTCATGTGACACAAGGAGTTGACACTAATTGGCTGATATGCCTTGTTGCCATAGAGACACAACAAGTTTTAAAGGTTTCTATGTTATTATTATATATGCTGAAAATGATTGCGCAATGTCTAAAAGTCTTGATTAATCTTCTTTGGCTAGCATGCTAGGGGGTACTCTGCTAATCCTAATATTTTGTCTAATTGATACAGCACATTTTAATAGAAACAGTGAAAAATGAGAGATTTGGTTTTATATAATTTCCACCAGTGAGGCTGGATACATTGATGACTAATATGATAAATAGCAGATAAAACGTACATGTATTTAATAATTACTGAGGGTGTGAGTTACTCATCTTGTTATGTATTTTGAGGTTCATTTTATATTTTTTTTTAAATATTTTCTTTTTGTTAAATTAGTTAATTAGATTTTGGAACATATTAATATTTTGTGAAATTATAAGCAGTTGTGATTTATTGTGTTTTCCTCTTTATAATTTATAATTACCTGAGCATTATGGGGAGTATATCTTGTGGATGTATAAACCCATTATTCTAGTTTTCATACGGGTTATAGGGAGTTACTTTATTATTTATTAGTTGAAAATAAAACCAGATTTGGCTGTGCAGAAAATTTCTATTCCGTTGTTGGGTGATTTTGTTGATTAAATTGAAAATTCACGCTCTGTAAATAAAATGGGAACCAGATTTTATGAAACATTATCAAGCTTTTTTAGTAATACCATTTTTTATTAACTAGCATATTTTCATGCTATAGGGAAATGTGAATAGTGGATCCCAAATGACGGAGCGACTGTAGTGGATTTTATCTGCCATCGGTTTGCGTCCCGAATTGTTTTTCAATCCTTTTTTTCTTTGCAAAGTGGGACATAACGTGGAAGGGAGAAAGGGAGGCTTGCGCTGTGAAAACATACAGCCTTGTCTGTCGTTGCTGACGGTTCTGTTACCAGTGTGAGACCGGCAGCTGGTAATGCCAGCACGGGGGCCGGTCATACGCAGCTAGAGACTGGCAGACGGTTATGGCGGGCGATGCTGATGTTTGGTTGGTGTGACTCTGGTTCTGGATCAATCGAACATCTTTCCTTAAGTACGTTGCTCGTTAATTACAAATCTAATTCAAAAATTGAGTGGTGAGTGCTTGACGTTTATAGTAAGGACGATGGGGGAATTTACTAACGAGACGCGTCTGCTGGATAGCACTTCAGTTGGGTTTTTTACTTCCATTTACATAATCAATTTCAGCCTCAAAGTGGAAATCCTCTGGATGACGCGGCTGTCCGTCTGAGATACGGATGTGTATTCTGGCACCTAAGACATGTGGCGATAGAAGTATTAATAAAGTAACATAAGACCCCCTGAATGTCCCACATGAGCTGGACAGAGGAGGGGACCCAAGCATAGAGATGCAAACTCAAACCATCCAGATTTGGTCAATATGTACTTATGATATAGATAGACATGTTTTGTAACTTGTGTGTTTGAGGGCTGTATATTTCTATAATGGAAATGACGTGTATATATGTCATATGACCGTACCTTGTGGGCTCCAGCTACCCAGAGCCTACCCTTGTGGACCCGGCCAGGACTGCCCAATGACATCAGTGAGCGTTCCCGCTGACGTGGTAAAAAATTTTTTACCCCTTGGTCTTGGCTTCGATTATGGATATCCTTAAGCCTATCCCAGTGTATTAACCTCTACCACTTCTGCTGGCGGGTTGTCGTCCTCACCTACTACCCTCTCAGCTTCAGCTCCATCAGCTGTAGTCTGATACAAAATCCACAATGCTGCACAATCATGGAAAACAGAAAATGGCAGCTGACCATATCAGAAGTGTTAGTATCAGAAGAGTCTAGAAATGTAAGATAAATCTAAACGCAGAATTTGACAGCAGATAAGTAGCCTTCTGTCCGTTCTGTCTGTACATTTTTCCTGATGTGTAACTAATCTTTTTGGTACACTGGGAAAAATGCAGAGAGGATATGTAAATTGCCGTTTTTCTCCTTCCTCCTCTCTTTTTTGTGTTCTCTGATGTTCGATAATTACAATAAACGCCATTGCAGGGGTTGGCCTGACACGTCTGACTTTTGCGGCGGATAAACAGCATAAAACACTTATGTTTTCCTGTAGTTGCTTCGCGGCGAATGTCATTACTCCCAAAACTGCCCGAGCCGCTCATCTGCTCTTTTATAAAGTCATTAACGGGGAGCTGATTAATGCTTCATAAGAGGTCAGGGGCAGCCGGCACCAAATAGCTTCATCTGTCAGACGCAGGGCTGCTTGTCAGCAAATCCCCAACGCGTCGCCTGCAAGAAACCTGATCTATGAACCATGGAGAGAGGACGCGACGAGGAGCCTACTGTCCGCAGATCATATAATCATCTGAATACCGGAACCGTTGGCTTTGCTTTTTTTTTTTTGCATTGGGTTATCTTTTGGTCTTCAGCTGCTTTTCACCCCATCTCGTGCCACCTTCCATCATTTTATAATAGTTCGTATACGGTATCATCGGAAATACATACCTGTCTGTATTGTGACCGCATCAATCATTCTTACACCGCAATTTAATTCTTAGCTAGAACAGAACACTGGTTACTCGCTTGTACCTTCACAAGTCAATCGCCAAGGACACAAGTCAACTAACGTTTAGATCTTCCATTAAAAAAGATGGCCAAGTTCAAAGGGGGTGCCAAGGGCAAAAAAATACAGTAGGGTATTTTATTTACCCCTCAGCTGATCTGCTTGGTGCTTTATTTTTTTACCCTCCTGATCTCGTGACTTTGTTACTAATGAGAGGAGAGGCCTTGGATGTCTGGCTCCTTCCTAAGAGAGGCTGTGGGTTTGTCGTTAAGATGTTGCCTCGTTGGAGGCGCGAGCTCCTCGGGGTTATTATTTAAACATAAGTGGTACAGATTACAATTAATATGCAACTGTAGCTGACAGAGGAAAATGCCAGGGGCACGAGATATGCTTTGTGAAGCAAAGTGTTTTCTAGTTTTCTTGCCAACATTTCTAGGGACCAAGTCACCGAGTGGCCCCACTTCAGCATTTCACAATGCGACTATAGTACCAGTTGGAACCAATTTTAGATGTGAGCATCCATCTGAATATTAATGCACAATAAATAAGCAAATAGCAGTTCCTAATGATCTTTATCGAGAATAAATCTTTAGCGTACCTTCCACTTCCTATGTACCCAACCCATCGTTTTTATTGACCTTCAACTGCCCTGTGATATAAATCCAGATTCAGGGGAAAAAAATAAGTGGTAAGAAAAACAACTTTATTTAAATTAGGCAATAAAAATTAAATAAAATAAATAAGATTTCAATTAGCCAGGAGATGATCGTAAATATGAAGATTATTCGATCAAGTCACAGAGTAAAGCCATCCAAAATATATTTTTTATATATATATAAGGGACCCCTAAACATGAACTTTTTACCATAATCTCCACCTATTGATTGAAATCCTCCAATCAGGATTATGGATTTTAGGAGTTTTATACCATATTTACACAAACTTACTTCCATTATTTACCGCTATGAGACGCTCTGGGAATTATTTTTTAGGAAAATGACTATAAAATAATCCGGTGGTTATCCTTGACCTCATAGTTTATCTCCAGAAAACAATGCCGTCTCAGTTATTAATCCGTTTCCGTGGTCTAACAATGTAGCGACCTGAAACTCTCCGTATATTTAATATATTTTCTGAAGCCGCTATTTTCCTTTGTAATATAGAGAGAAAGAGAAAAAAATCCTTTTATGTGATTTACAGAACACAAGATGGCTGGGACTCCGTTTTGTGTTTGCGTGAGTGTAAAATGCTGAAATATACTCGTTTCCAGCCCAAAATATGTACGCACACTAAATAACAGACCTGCGCATTCATTTCGTGAGAATGCGTTTTGTGCCGAATTTTACCGTTTCATTTATTCGCCCGAACGACAAATGCGAAAAACAAACGTGCGCAAAACTAAACACTTTGTTCATTCGTCACGCTGGCTGTCATTTTAACTACGCTAAGAGGAGGAGAATCTCGCCATTTTAATTCAACTTCTTCTATGCGTTTATTTCTTGTTTCCATGGCAACCAGACGGACAAATGGGATTTCCAAAATATTTTTCATCCAAAACGAAGACCAAGATGGATGATGATGGATGAATATGAAGATTTTTTATTTTCCCGGCACCCAAGTCTACTAAATAATGCATAGAGAACAGTGAATTATTTAGATATTCCCTAAAATGTCACCATAATCATAGGCAATACCCCCGAAAGATAAAACCCACAATCACCTGGCATTCCTGTACGGGGTCCGCGCATGGTGACCCAAAGGATCTCTCTAGGGGAAAAGTTTGAATTACGAGCAATGAAGTTGCAGTCAGAAAAGGCTCTCTGGTCCTGGTTTTAGGCTCAGCCTTTTGCGTATGAAATTCTTTAAGGAATAACCAAGGTGTTTTTACCACATTGGAGAAAATCTTTCTCCTCTCGTCCAAAAAGCAGATGGTCGTTCGACAACCGCTGGGCTGACCGGTGCTCATTATGGGATAAAACCTATTAACGACCTTCCTCTGACATTCATATGGCATTTTAAATGTTATTACCAAAATTGTATTTTGTGAATAGATTTGAAAGGTTATTTCTAAAAGGAAATACAATTATGTTAAATTCCTTTTAATACCTGATTTGGATTCCCCATGTCGTATATCGAGATGAATTCAGCCATTCTGACGAAGCATTCAATCTTTACAAACATCATTAACGTTCTTCATTGCGTGTTTAATGGTGACTGTTACTTATTACGAAGCGTCACGTTGGTCTCGTGTATAACGTTCTGGATAAAGGGGCATCACCGGGGAACCCAAAGAATCCTTCAGAAAATTCAAACGGGCCACTTTCTGGTGATTCTTTATAACTTGAGTTAATTAAGTAACGTTGCTATGTAACGATGATGCATTTACTGGCGGAACCTGCAGTCCTCTCCCTGAAGTCTGACCAGCACCCCATCTTTTTCAGACAAGGAGTTCAAGACACCCCCAAAGCTCTCAACCCGGCCTCGCCGATCAAGCAGCCAAACTGTCCTTTGCCTCTGCCGAGAGTCTGGAGACCATGTCGGAAGCGGAGCTGCCTCTGGGGTTCAACAGGATGAACCGATTTAGGCAGAGTCTTCCTCTGTCCCGCTCCACGAGCCAAACCAAACTGCGTTCACCAGGTCAGTGTCCAGCAAGGTTACTTATAATGAGTTTCCGAGGGCGCGTTTGAGGACCGCGAGTGACTCGAGTTCTGTGTCCGCAGGTGTCTTGTTCCTGCAGTACGGGGATGAAACCAGACGAGTGCACATCACGCACGAGATTACGAGTATGGACACTCTGCATGCACTCATCGTGCACATGTTCCAGCAGAAACTCACTATGGGAATGCTAAAGTCCCACAACACCGCCATACTGATCAAGGACGAATCTCGCAATGTGTTTTATGAGCTTGAGGATGTCAGGTATCATACGTCCGGAGATAACTTTAATAGGAGCAGAAACCCCTGAAACCCAAGACAGATTGGGGCACCTCGGGGGGTATTTATTATTTATTTTGGCTGCACCAGGGGTCAGACGATCTCAATACAGACAGCGATGGGAATGCGCAGATAGGCAATTTGATCCTGGGGCACAAAGGAGGTTCTATTCACAAAAGGGAGATTTGTGGTTTCAGCTTCCTAACTTCACTATTTACGGTACTATAAACGCCCAAAGCTGGTTGGTTCCTGCAGTTGGAAGGGCTGATATGGCCCTGGATAATGCATAACGCATAACGCAAAGGATGAGTAAACTACACTTTACACGGAGGCAGTCAAGCCCTTCCTGCATCAGAAGCTTATCGGGCCTTCATAATGTATAGTGATGCCAACGCTCCATTTAGTAAATAGACCCCAAAGATATAACGCCTGGAGGGATGGTCAGCACAAAAGGACAAACATTCGCATGCGTAGGATAGGAATCTATTGCAGGCTTTGGGGATAAAGCCAAAAAACTCAGTTCTTTGAGCGGAATATCATTATATTATATTATATTATATTATATCTCACCAGTTGCTGCTTCTTTATTGTCTGGGCAGGGGGTATTTATTTAGCAATTATTTTGTTTATGTAAAATTTTATTTCAGCAATTATTTTGTAAACTTGCTTTTTGTAAATCCCTAAAAATGCACGAAAAAAGCTCAGTGCTGCTTCCTATTTTTCACGTCTTGTTTATCTTTTCCTCTTTTCCCAGAGACATCCAGGACAGAAGTATTATAAAGATCTACCGGAAGGAGCCCATTTACTCTTCCTTTCCTGCTCCTCACATCACCAACGGGGACGTGAGAGTAAGCGGAAAAGACCCCTGGTCAGACTGCTGTCCCCGGCTTTGGCTGGGTCTGGGCTGGGGGCTGGAAGTAGGTGGCAGCGATTGCTTCCAGCCCAGAAGCCTTGTGACTGTCTCTTTGTGGCGGTTGTTGTTGGTCGTAATCCCTCCGTATGTTTTTGCGTTTGCTGTGTGAGCGGAAGGTGTCTTCGTTTTAAGTGTCTTCATACAAAATGTTGGATTTCTGAGTGCAGCTTGTGTGTGGCTGGGTTACTATGAGCGATGCTTGAGTGTAAGAAGAAGCCGGTGTGTTTGATGGGTGTTTTTTGGGTGCGATACGGGAGAATTGTATGTTTGACACGGAAGGAACCGGCGTTGAGAGGGAAATGCTTGAATGTGGTGTAAGATAAGAGGAATTAATGTTAGGATGGAGGAACATCGGTGTTAGATGGGAAAGCTTTTGTTTTAAATAAATATTTTCTTGCGTGGCGCTAGAAAATTAAACTTCTTTTTAACTCCTCCCCCAGCTACCCTTCTAAAAGTAAACTTCATACTTCAGTATGCTCTGAATTCTAATTCTGTTAAACGGGAGGATCAGCAGCCAAACACATTTATGCTAGTATGATTGGCCACTACTTCAATGCGAGTCCCGCTGAACATGCGCAAGACGTTTACATACGCTTTCTGGTTTCAGTTGGAGCCGCTAGGATAGGAGGCTACCCTGTGTAACTTTTTAGATGTTACTGCTGTGCCGGTACAGACTGCAGTTTAATTAAAGGCATATACGCTGCGCATGTATTTGAATATAATGTTCCTCCTTGAAAGAGTTGTGTCGTCTAGAAAAAAACATTCTTATTGGGTCCTCTAACGTGGTAATTAAGGAAAATTAAGCTTATCTGTGATTTTATTCTTTGTTCAACAGATAAGTATATTAAAAAAACCTTATTTTATTCTGCTGAACAGCAGCAAAGCCTTTTGGCTGACGGGTTCTGTATCCTTGTGACAGATGATTGTCGGCTCAAAGTGGAGAATGTATTTGTTCTAACATTTCAGGGCAGGGTTTAGGATGATTTGTTAGATTTTAAAAAGTGTCAAATTAAACAGAATACGTATAAACAGCACCTTTATCAAAAAGCAAAAAATTAACATCTGTATTAAAGTCCCTGTATGCGCCTGTGAACCGGCCGCTCTGTTTTCCTAGCCGTGGAAGGAGATATCTTCAGAAATATTGTATGTTTGTGGCTGTGTGGATAGCTGATTGTTGTGTGTTTTTATATACTGTGCTGCGATATAAGAGCCGTCCATAAGTGTGCCTGTGTACAAAGGGCTTGTATTCTTAGTGTATATTTGCATTCGGTGTGCATTGTATTTGTGTAAATTTACTCCATTGTGTAGCTCTATAACCAAGTATCATGAGTTTGTTCAGACATGTTTTTGTATGTTATCATATATGTGCCAGAAGACACGTGTTACATTCACTGCTGTCAGTTTGTCTTCAAACAGCGTGCCATACGTGTAGAAACTGCATTTTATTTCATGCTTTTCATACAACACAATACATATACCGTATATGTTCTGTTCTATACTGTACAGTGTGTATCTGCGTAGTAAGACTATTATTATTATTTATTGTTTTATATAGCACCATCAAATTCCGTAGCGCTGTACAATGGGCTCTATATTTTTATAGGGTGTCCTTGGTCCCTTAGTAGTCAATAGAACTAAGGATTTATTATAGATTTATTCATTTTTGTTAAGATTTTGCCCCAGAATCCCATGGACGTTTTCAGACATGACCCCCCATGGACTGTTGTCCACAAACAGAGACTCTCTGTATCGATTAACAGAAGACGTGAGATGCTTCAGACAGAATCATCAGCTGTAGTTTTAATAACATTTTTGCATTGATTGTGTATTTAAAACAATGTATCTGCCAATAATGAATATGTTACAAGGCAAATAACTCGCTTACGGGGTAGCCATGTCCCCCCTTGAATTACGTTATAAAATATGCCCCCTGCTCAGCTCCAATGGAGTCTGATTTTAGGCTGGCGGTTTAGAGGTTGACGAGGGTATGACTATCGCTTCTGCATAGAAGGTATTTTTGGAAACATGCAATTGACAGAATTAATTTGGGAGTAACGCACCCTGTACACTCAATGAGTGTCTCCTTCACAGGTGAGAGAGATTGCGCTGCAAGGTTATATATTAATGTATTTTGTTTATGCCGTTTATGATTTTTATGTCTCCTTTCACAGCGGGAGATGATTTACAGTTCCCGAGATTCTTCCCCAACACGGCGCCTGAACAGCATGTCTCCTGCTCCCCACATGGCCTCTGGATCTCCTCCTCCTGTTCTCCAGTCATCCTCGCCAGCACGCTCGCGCATGTCCTACAGTGGGGGGCGACCACCCTCTTATGCAGGAAGCCCAGTGCACCACGGGGATCGAATGTCAGGTCTACCGCCTGCTCAGGGAGTGTCCCCAAGTCCCAGTGCTATCCTTGAGAGAAGGGATGTCAAGCCAGATGAAGATCTTTCCAACAAAAATGTGGTTCTGGTGAAGAACGAAGGTCTATATTCAGATCCTTATGGCATGGTACATGAGGGCAGACTAAGCATCACCTCCACTCAGTCACTGGCTGGACTTGGGGACCCTTTCCCATACCCAGGAGGACTCTACAAGCGAGGTTCTGTACGCTCACTTAGTACATATTCAGCTGCAGCTCTACAGACAGACCTGGAAGATGGGATGTACAAACCCAACTCTCAAATGTATGGGGACACATATGGTCCTGGGCTTGGATTCCGACTGCCACCATCTTCCCCACAGAAAGTGTCAGATGGGAGGCTAGTAGATGTCCAGCAGAGTCAAGGCCCTCATAGCCCCTATTCAGGACCCTCAAGCCGTTCCTCCCCCGTTCGTCAGACCTTTCGTAAGGACTCCTCGTCTTCTGTTTTCATGGACAGTCCTGTTGGAAAACAGAGGAACCCTAGTTCTTCCTCCGGCAACAATGATATATTCCCAGGTCCTGGAGAGCGTCCTCTCTCAGGATTCAGCTCAACGGTACCAACCAAAGAAGTGGAAACGAGGTGAGATGATAATATACTTCCCACTGCTTATAAAAAAAAAACTATTCCTATGGAATTATTTGGTCATTTTACATTAAATGCTATAAATCATCAGACACAATATATCGGGTAATGTTATATTCTGATGTCACTGGCTTTACATTACATGGTTCTAACGGAGTCATGCTTCAGTCATATTACATACTTGAACGTGATGCCGGGGGCACAGAAGTGTAACCTTTATTTAGATCTCCGTGGCATTCTTCCCAGCCTTTTAAACACCAATTATGTATCTATATACTTCTTTCATGTAATATAAAACAATTAGAACTTTACCAAACTTACAGAATTCAGTATTTCTTTTCCAAAATATCATCATACAGGTTTTAGGGTGAGCCTATGAATGAGGTGACGCAAAACCATAATCCATCCGTAGTTATATTTTCTATGTTGATTATGTGTTTTACATTTTAGT
Organism: Spea multiplicata; assembly: GCA_009364415.1. Lineage (NCBI taxonomy): Eukaryota > Metazoa > Chordata > Amphibia > Anura > Pelobatidae > Spea > Spea multiplicata. The sequence goes on from VKOC01000010.1 coordinate 1,048,052, forward strand.
TAATTGCATTTATGTTTTTATTGTTAAATTGCCTTTACTTGCATTATCTGTCTGTGGAGCTACATAGCTATATTTTTAAGAATTTCATATAATATTTTCTTATTCACACAAGTTAATTGTTTCATTTAGTGTGTTAAAGAACACATTCTGATATTTGAAGTTGTTTTTTTTTTGTTTTGTTTTTTAGAATTAATAAGTAAGCAAGCAAGCACCAAACTAACTCTCCATCGCTGGAGTATTCTGCTGCTTCAGACTGATTATTAATAGATATGTCATGTATTAATTAGACTGATTATTAATAGATATATCATGTATTAATTGTACTGATTATTAATAGATATATCATGTATTAATTAGACTGATTAATAGCTCTGCTTAGAGATTTCTTATTGGCGGGATCTGAGCATTAGGCTATGCTTTGTAGACGCACAGAATGCCGCAGCCGGTTAGGTCCGCTGTATCTATCGATCGATGCCCGTTCCCCTGCCAGAGTCACTGTGTATGAAGGCAAAGAAACAATCACCTAATCCCCCCCCCCCCCCCGTGCGTTCTTTCAGGAACGGATGGAAGCGATGGAGAAGCAGATTGCCAGTTTGACCGGCTTGGTCCAGAGCGCACTGATGCGAGGGTCGGACAGCGAGAATCCCAGGTAGGAGACGATGGATGCCTTAACTGACATAGGATGGTGACATGAAGCACACTGCGAGATTATGACCAAATACACAATAAATAGTAACTTTTATCTGCTTTAATACATTTTGTATCTTTGCAGTGAGAAAACAGAAACATCTAATTCGGGATCCTCTGCTGGTGAGTACCCTTAGCTTTTTACTGTGTGCCATATTATTAATATACTGAATGTTTTCAAAAGGTGATGGAAAAATAAAAAGGGAGAAAACAGTAATACATTTTTTTTATATCTAGTCGTTAGTGTGCTTGCCTGCCCCTTGATTGGCATGGGGTTTATTTGCCCTCGCCTTGACAATTGTGGACCATGTAAAGTAGTCAAAGCTTCTAAACAAAACTGACTCGTATGTTCACGTTTGGCTTATCTTTGTTCCAGCTACCAGTCATCATGGTGCAGGAACTCCCATATCAACTCCTACCCCAGGGCCTACTGCTACCCCCGCGGACCAAACCAAGGCCATCACCCGTCTGCATATGCAACTTCACCTCCATGACCTGCAGCACAACGCCAGCGAGCTCAGAAACCAGCTGCAGCAGCTGAAGAAATTGCAGGTACCTATGAGGAGCAGGTGTAAGATACATACAGAATGATCACAAACTGCCCTACTCTGTGTGCTAGAAGACTGTGACCCCGCTGGTGTTTGTTTCTTGACACACAAACAACACAATATATGCACTGTTGGTTGTCCTGAATCTCAACTCTTGCTGGCTGGTGAGATGACCCCTGTCAGATGTACTTTGTCATTGACATTGTAACTACCTTATTATTGTAAATTATAAGACCCTTAAAGACACATTTTATACACATCTATACGTATTTCAGGACTGAATATTGATGATATAACTAAAGTTATACCTCTTACCATTAATGCCATATTTTATAAGACAGCAACTTACTGTCTTTCCAGCTCCAAAACCAGGAGACGGTCCGGAACATGTTAAAACGCACAGAGACCGAGATCAGTGTACGGGTGACGGACACCATGCGCAAGCAGGAAGACCCCTTACAGAGGCAGAGGGCATTGGTGGAAGAAGAGAGGCTGAAGTATCTGAATGAGGAGGAACTCATCACCCAGCAGCTGAAGTAAGAGGCACAAAATAACACCCATAACGGTATAACGTCCCTGACACCTCCTGTAACCGTAATAAAAGTACCCGGTGAGTCTCAGAATGACGGTATTTTCACAGATGTCTGATTATTACAATGATTAATTAGGTATTTGCCTCTCTTCTTTTCCTTAGTGATCTGGAGAAATCAGTGGATAAAATAAAACGAGATTTGGCTCACAATCACCGACTGATATCTGTGCAGGAGCTGGAGGAGAAAGCTGGGGTCCTCAAACATCTCGGGGAGACCCTGACCGAACTGAAGGGTAAGAGAAAGGGGCGTTAAGCTGCCAGTGTGCTCTACTGCGGGACACAACCTGTGCAATGTTTGTTATTACTACAGTACTAGGGTGAGCTCCATCTGGTGGTAACGCAGCCAATGAAAATGACACAGCAACCATAATATGCACTGTAATGTATATGATAGATGTATGGGGGATCCTGCAGGATATACATATACATTTGCTCCATATACAGGGGTCTGATCAGTGCTGCAGGCGGAAGTGCCGGCAGCAGCGGGGTTGTCTACATCACACAGACGTCCATGGCTGCCGGAGAGAAGGATCCAGGTTCCCTGCAGCGCTGCGGGCGATCTGGATCCTCGTCGGAACTGCCGTGCAGATTGGTGGTTGGGGACCCCTGGTCTAGATGACCAGGGACATAATAGTTCTCACTATGGTTTTTGGACCAGGTTAGATGTTTCTTCACCATAATCAAGCATTTGATAGCCTGGGTGCCAGGAGCCGGCAATCCAGTGTAACTGCACTCAGCTGGTTACGCCGGGGTAACAGAGAATGCCTGGCGACAGCAGAAACAATGTCATAAGTAAAAGGTTTTTCTGTTTGTTTTTTACATTATTCATAGTAATAGACTATATAAAATGAGAAATATTTGTCCATGTTGCACTTGCATCTTTCTTTCAAGTTCACTCACTTTGAAACTGTATAACCCCCAGCTCAGTTCCCTAGTCTGCAGAGTAAAATGCGTGTGGTGCTTCGTGTGGAAGTAGAAGCCGTGAAGTTCCTGAAGGAAGAGCCTCATCGTCTGGACGGCCTGCTGAAGAGATGTAAAACGGTCACAGACACCTTGGCTCAGATTCGCAAGTTAGTTTGGGAGCCAGAAATGAACCGCATTCAAGACGGTTCTCATATAATCATTTCCTCTGTCACTCGCTAACCATATTATCTGCATTATAAGAACATCACTAAAATATAAGCATACCTGGGAACTTCAGAGAGCAGGCTGGACGGAGAGCTCACTCTTCTGAGAGAGTGGGGCCGTCCACGCCTGAGGGCAGGGTTGGGTTGGCCATTGGAGGGGCTGTCCCCGGGTTCCTTTAAATAGGTTTGGAGTGGGAGAATTAAGTGGGGAGTAGGCCTGGCTAAACGGCAACCCCTACCCTGGAGAATGAGAAGGGAGACTCTGAGACCCCGGGAAGCAGCGCTTCGCTCTGAGGTTCCCCGGTATGTTCTGTCATGTACCCTACCCGGTGCTTTTAGCAATAACTGTACTCCCATTTTCTTTATTACCCTTCATCATCCCGCTCATCTACTCGCTCCTGCCAAATGCTTACCTCTGTATTACTATGTAGATCAAAACTCCTGCCTTCCCCTATCCCTTCTCTTCGCTACACTTCTTGTCCTCCCCGTGGACACTGTCAGGCTCTGTATACAGCAATGTTGATCAAATGAAATGGGTATAAATGCTTATTTTTCTTGTGTTTGCCCTTCCTATGCTAATACATGGGTGTCACAAATGTGTCACACAAAATATTGAATACGCACCGGCCACAATCTGCTTGTATTTAAGTTTCAAAGTTCACCACAGCTGTAGCTACGATTCCAACCAGCGTTTCAGTAACAAATTTGAGGGGAGCCTAAAAATTCATATAGACCGCGATCCCTGACGGTGACACAGGAGTGGTGACAGCAAACTGACAGTGACAGAGGAGCGGTGACAGCAAACGGACAGTGACACAGGAACGGTGACGATCTCCGACAGTGACATCGGAACGGAGACAGTCTCTGACAGTGACACAGGAACGGTGACAGAAAACTGACAGTGACACAGGAGCGGTGAC